>CAIGRF010334656.1:0-13798 GCA_903798235.1 Fraxinus ornus
TATTCTTGTGCAATAATCACTATGGACTTTCGAAGTTAATTTGTTAGAAATAAACATAATTTGTTTGTAATAATCAAAACAAGACGTCAACCATAAGTCAACAATTTATTGTCTTGATTGACTAGCCACTAACTAGGTAATTAGCTTTGCATACTTATTTCATGAGATATGCTATAGTTTTGTTTGAGAACAAATAAATGTTTAAATTTGGGAGTGTTTGATAAATGTATTTTGTACATTTATTTAGGCCATTAAACTTGGATATTTGTAGTACTCTAGATAAATTGTAGCCTATTTTGTGTATTTATCGTTTTTAGGTAAAACTCAGGGATTGAAACAAAATTGGAAGAAATGAACAAAAAATGGGACTAAAATTAAAGAAATCCAAAGTTCAAGGACCAAAGTACGAATTTCAATAGTTGACTAAGACCACAAAATGATAATGGGAGAATGCTAGGAGTCAATTGGATACAATTAAAAGTCAAAAGAGTGAAATATAGTCAAAATACTTTCACAAATTCAATTCCTATAGCACAAGTTATGCTCTAGATTTTCAATCTCATTTTTAGACCCATTTTTCCTATAGCAAACGTTCAAGTTATGAACTTACATTTCTAGAAGAATTGTAGCCTTCGAGTTAGCTTTCTAACACATTTTGAGTTGTCTCAATCAAATATTGAAAGAGAAAGACATGACAAAAATACTGATGCCTGAGTAGAGAGATAACCAAGTGCGACACAAACGCAATTTTTCTTATTTGATTGTAACTCTTTTGGAATCTAATACACTCGTATTTTTGACATAATCTTACCTTTTATAAATCAAGAACATGGACAAACTATAAAGGGATATCTATGTCACTCTCAAATCAATTTCATATTATAAAATCATTTAAGAATGATGAACAAATTCATCGTAAGTTGGAGAGGAGACCCAATCTAGCACGTGAATTGAATAAAAAAACATTATGAACTTAAGAATCAAAGCTCGGATTTGATAATCAATAACAAGAATTAGACCATGACATCTCTTTCTTGTATTTATGAATTCTAGGTGATACTTTTCCATTCTTCTTGTTGTTTTAACTTTAGAAGTATGTTAAGCTTAAGGCTGGACATGGTCAGGTTCACCAAAATTTTGGGGTATTTAATAAATAGAACCATCAGGTCAAAATATAATTATGGAATCGTTCAGGTTTGGCTCGGTTCAGTTCGATTTTGTCCTGTTCGGTTCGATTTCGTACCATAACTAATTTTTTTAACATTTAATCAACATTACATAAATATAACTAATGACATATTTATTTGTAGCTTTGATGGACAGTTGGAGAGGGGAAGTCGGACTCGACAGTCGGCGGCTTCGATTTGGGTATGTAGATGCAGGTCTTTAATTTATTAAATGATTTGGAGTTAGTGGACATGTGCTTACCGAATGAAAGTATGAAATTGGAAAGGAACGGATACAAACTTAAAAAGACTTAGATCTTAGGTTACCAATAAAATTAATAATTGGGCCAAAAAAATTGAATTTAGAAATTGGGTTGGACTAGGCTAGGCTAGTTAGGCATGTACTTAGCTTGAAAGTTGGAGCATTAATCACTAAATTAGTTAATTTGCTTAGAAAAAAATAAAATAGTTAAATTAATTTAATATAAAAAATTAAAAAATTATTTAGATTGATCTTGGTCTAGAACCTAGAACCGAACCAAACCTACCGGTTCTCGATTCAAATACCTATTCAGGTATTTAACTTATGAAGAACCGTTCACTTCGGTTCAAACACTCTATGATTAACACACGAAAAATAGATGTTAGAAATTATAATATCGTGTGTGCAATCACCTCAATAATCGTGTTATTGAATACGTTATCACCTAAATAATCGTATAATTGAATTCGTTCTATTAATTGGAAGTCGGACTAGCAATATGATCAGGTCGTGACTAGAATAGAATTAACTTATATTGAAAAAGAAAATTGAATACAATAGGATTATCGATTATTAAAAATGTATGAATGAAACTAAACTACATAATTGAGAGTTGAAAATAGAGCAATGATAGGTGAATTCGTAATTCTAACACATATTTCCCACCTTTTATTTTAGAATCATCTTAGGTAATTAATAAATAATTTAGAATAATTAAAATACATATATTTTGTGTTACAACATTCGAATCTCATTGATAACTAATACAATTCAATTTAAGGTTTATTTCTTGTGGGACGGTTTCTAATTCATTACAATTATTACTTGTGAACGATCCCGTAAGCTTGTGATAATTGCTCAAATTAGATTTTGGCATCGTTACCGAGTAATAAAGTTATTAAATATAATTTATTGATTCATATTTGATTCAAAAAATTTTATTTTCAATTATTTTTGTTTTGTTAATTTTGGCTGCCCGCCATAATCTTTCATGTGTTTGGTGTTCTTTTAGGTACTTTTCAACAGTATATGTAGGATTCTGATACAGACAAAGAAATAAATTTTTTTTTTTTTTGTAATAATTAATCTCAACATGGACAATGAAGATATGCTTATAAAAGATATATATTGTGATCTTTGTTATGAGAATCATTATACTAGGCACTATTTGTATACATGCGCTGAGCCCTGTATGTTGAAGCTTATGTGATTTAAATAATATTTAAGATGTTGAAAAAAAGCAACTAACAAGTCTGATGGAGGCTACATACTTGTGGGCGCTTATGTACCCGTTGATTAGGATGATGAAATCATACCTATGGGATATGGTCCCTCCCCATTGAATGAGGAAGTATTTGGAAAATGTTATAATAAACTTGTGTAGTTGGGTGAAAGCAAAATGTGTATGAGAGATGCAGTAAACTGGAGCGAATTTGAAAAGGGAGGATATAATCCAGTTGAAAGTGTTGAAATGAAAGAATTGCCATAGCCTATGGATTTAAACTGTGTACAGATCATTCAACCTAAGGAAATATTAAATATTGAAGAAGAGCATAAAAATGATGACAAAGTAATTACGAAAGAACCCAACGAAGAAGTTGCAATTATTGAAGATGAAACTAACACACATTCTGCAGACTTTATCGATTGCCCAACATTCGATTTTGTCATTAAGTTCGAGTGAGAGGCCGCAGAAGACTACATAGTTTAGTTCGAATTGGATGGAATATAAAACTTATATTATATTGAAAGAGGAAATGTAAAGATTTTGAGAATCAATGGAAAGTAGAATAAGTTAGATGAATAAAACTAAGGCATGAAAAGCTTTCTTTCGAATTCCATGTTGTAGAACGTCAAAATCAAGCTAATGACTATAAAAAAAATGCTTATTGGGAGGCAACATGCTTTTCTAGATAATATTTTAGGTAAATTAATTATTTTTGTATGTTAATAGTTTGTTAGGCATCTTCATCCTTGTACATTTATCATGTAAAAAAATATTAAATAAATTTTGGTTTTTGTCAAAACCTACTGTCGTAACCCATTCCACGTCCCCTATCTACGGCCGTAAAACTTGATCATTATCCCCTATTCAGTCCCCTAATGGCTGCCGCAACGTACTACCGTAACGGGTAGCCATAGTCCATTATTTCGTCCCCCTTCGTCCTTTAATTTTTCTTGTTGCTTATGATGTGTTTGTGCTTAATAATAATTATTCCAAATTATTATGTAATTAATGATTGAACTTTATTCAATTTGTAGGAATATGACAACTGAAAACACATTGACCAACAATGGACAAGAAAAAGAACGTAGTCAAATAGATTATCTAGCTTGAAAGTTTCGTTCCAAATTAACCTCCAAAATTAGATAAAAATCCGAAGAGTCTCTTAGGCCCTGTTTGATTGTACTTCAATTTCATGGAAGATGGAAATTAAATTCCATTTTCCACATTTTTGCATGTTTGATTGCCCAAATTTTTCATGAAATTGATTTTTCATCTTTCATCCACATGCTCATATTTTCTTGGTTTTGAGGAAAAGCTTTTCCACCACTTTGGTGGGAAAAGCTTTTCTAGGCAGCCTTTTTTTTTTATTTTTTTTATTTTTTTTTTACAATGGAAACAAATTGTATCCTCAATTGAAATAAATTATATCCCTTTAATGGACTATTTTCATAGAAAATAAAGTCAAACGAATATCAAAAGATGCAAGATTTTAATATTTACCAAGTGAAAAATTATATCAATCAAACACAATTAATTGACAATTCTCAATAAAACAAGATTTAGACAATTCAATTCATTGGAATTCATTTTCTTTCCACCCAAATTCCATTCTTACAATCAAACGGACCCTTATTCTCTTTTTTGCCCTTTATTTCACTTACTTAATGATATTTTAAGATATTGAGGGCAATGTCTTATTTGAATTTGCGAAAAAATTTTGAGTTTTTAGTATTTCTTTGTGTAATTATGTGAAATTTTATATATGAAAAAAATATTGAAAAAATTTAAAAAAAATCGAAAATATTTTCTTTTTATTTGCTTGCTTGCAGTGGCGTACCCAGCACCCGGCGAGGGGGGGCGGCCGCATGTGCTGGGATCCGCCGGAACAGTGGAAGGAAGAAGATGACCGGACAGGCGAGGAGGTAAGGTTTCTGTTTTTTTTTTTTCTTTTTTTGAGTTTGGGCTTATGTTGTGGCCTGTGGACCTTTTTACCTTAAATGACCAGGCCAAGGAAGAAAACTTAACTAGCGACAATGACGACCGGAACCAAGGAAGAAGCTTGAAAACTGAATCAGGTACCCGCATGGAGTATTTTGGAAGATGACATGCAAACCTTTTTTCTTTTTTAATTCTGGGCCTCTTCTTTTTTAAAAAAGTTATGCTCAGCCCACACTCTCTGTTTTGCATTTAATGTGCATATATTCTTTAATTGAAACAATTAATTCATTAGAGTTTGGGCTTATGTTGTGGCCTGTGGACCTTTTTACCTTAAATGACCAGGCCTAGGAAGAAAACTTAACTAGCGACAATGACGGCCGGAGCCAAGGAAGAAGCTTGAAAACTGAATCAGGTACCCGCATGGAGTATTTTGGAAGATGACATGCAAACCTTTTTTCTTTTTTAATTCTGGGCCTCTTCTTTTTTATAAAAGGTATGCTCAGCCCACACTCTCTGTTTTTCATTTAATGTGCATATATTATTTAATTGAAACAATTAATTCATTTGCAAATTGAATTAAGATCGAAATTCCAAACCCAATCTCTCGCCCCTGCGACCTGCCGCCGAATGACTTAACACTAATGACGGTTTGTTGTACATGTGTGTGTGTGTTTGCTTTATTGGAATTTTTCTGTTAGAGTATTGTTGTTTTGCTGCTCACACATTATAATTATTGAATGAAACTTTAAATGATTTGAGCATTTTAGGCTAAATCTTGAGTCTTCTGTTGACTATTGTTCTCATTCAATTGTTAATTTCTTTTCAAATTATGGTGGTAGACTAATAGGTAGTGCTGAATTATGTGATTGTACGGGCTCTTATGTCTGTCTGAAGGCATGGAGCTTTGAAAAAAGATTTGGATTTTACTCGTGATTTCTTGGTATATTTTTTTTTCATTAATCAAAATGCACTTAACTTAGTTGCACTCTTTCTAATATGCTCCTTCATACTTTGTTCATGAAAAAAAGATGGTTAAGTTTGTCTTTTGGGTATCACTTGAAGCACCCAAAAATTGTATCCAGTGCCCCATTTCTTTGGTTGAGTGAAAAGTAGAAAACGAGTCGACAACCACCCTAGCTAACCAAGAATCCTGGGTCCCCCACTGCTTGCTTGCATGGGTTAGTTAGCCTTACATTGAAATTGAATGAGTTGATTCATATGCTTGATAGGTTTAAATAGAGGACTTAGATGCTAAACCTGAAAACAATAAACAAATTTCGAATAGTTTGAGAGTGATTGAACTGTTGTAGGAAAATATTACTATGAATGATGATTCCGTGTGTGTGAAATGTTGCAAGGATTCTCTAAGGTCAATAAAATGTCAATTATGTTAAAATCTCAAGTTAAAAGTCGACTTTTGAGAATGAGTGTTTAATAATGGGTATTGTACTTATTATTACACAAAAAGGAAAAAATGTGTCATGTTCTGAAGCTATCCTATAAAAGATCCCAAGGAGGACAAATATAAAATAACCCCAAAAATACTCAAAAGGCATAAAGTTAGTGCATGAAACAGAAAATGCACTACATGTTTTAATTAAATTCCAAACATTTATTTGAGAGAATTAGTCATTGGACAATGGATTATTAGCTTAGTTGATTCTTAGAGGTTGAATCAATCAAAATAAATGAGAATCCTTATTTGTTGAGATATTGATTGCACAGTAAGATCTATTCAAACTAAAGAGGGCGATGATTAATAGAAAAACTCAACATTAGATCTCACCTTTAGGAATATAGTTAAAAGAATAAGTTTGGAGGTATATATTTAACGAGTGAAGAAATGATATATTTGACTATTAAGGGTCGAAAATTGAAACAATTTATGAATTTATGATATTTTACTTAATTCTTCACACACATACATCAATTTACAAGGGATAAATAAACATTTATTTCTGTATTGTGATTTTGAAATTGTTCTTAAAGTTTGATACAATGATTTCAAACATGAGACAAACGGCAGGTTATCCGACCAAATTATTGCATTACTTGATTGACTGATCGCCAATTAGGTAATTAGAATTGTATGCTTGTTTGTTGAGATATGCTATAGTTTTGTTTAAGGACAAATAATTGTTCAAGTTTGGGGGTGTTTGGTATTTTGTACATTTATCTAAACCATTAAATTATGATATTTTGTATTACTTTTGATAAATTATAGCATAATCTAGTGTGTTTATCGCTTGTTAGGTAAAACTAAATGATTGAAGTGAAATTGGAAAAAAGGAACGAAAAATGGACTAAACTAAAAGAAATTCAAAGTTCGAGGATTAAAGTCTAAATATTCAATAGTTGATTCGAACCACAAAATGATAATTATAGAATCTTAGGAGTCAACTAGGTGCAATTAGAAGCTGAAGGAGTGAAATATAGTAAAAGTATTTTCGCAAATCAATTTTCAGCCACACAAGTTATGCTCAAGATTTTTAGTCTTAGTTTGAGATCCATTTTTCATACAGCAAACGTTCGAATTACAAACTTATATTTTTAGAAGAATTGTAGCCCTTGAGTTAGTTTTTCGACGTACTTTGAACCATCCCAATTGAATATCGGAAGAGAAAGATACGACATAACTGTGTAGAGACATAACCATGAGCAACCTGAATACAACTTTCCTTATTTGATTATAATTCTTTTGGAACCCAATTTGGATGTATTTTTTTTTTTTTACCTAATTTCAGCTTCTATAAATCAATAACAGGGGCGAACATTCAAGTAATCTCTCTCTCTCTCTCTCTCTNAAAATTACTTTCATACCATAAAGTCATTCAAGAACGGGGGGTAAATTCATCACAAGTTGAAGACGAGAACAAATCTAGCACATAAATTAAATAAAAAAACTTCAAGAACTTTAAGAATCAAAGCTGGGGGTTGGTAATCAGGAATAAATTTCAGGTGACACTTTTCCATTCTTCTTTTTGTTTTATCTTTAAAAATATGTTAAAATAGATTCCTTTGTGTTGGATGAAGATGAAACCTTTCTTTATTCATTTTTAATTCAAAAACAAATGGTTTAGGAATTCTTGTGTTTATTGATTAATTATGGATGCTCGTAGCATTATTTAAATGCTTGTGCACCATTTATGTAATTAGTTGTTTGTTGCAGTGTTGAGAAATTCACAATTAAGTAGAACATTGCATAATTAACACACAAGCAATTGACATTAGGAAAAAATATCTCATAAGCAACCACCTCGATACTTTTGTTGTTACATGCTTTATCCCTAAATCGTGTATTTAAATGTGGTCTATTCATTCAAATTCAGACTAAAAATATGATCGAGTCATGATTACAATAGAATTAAATCATCTTGAAAAAGAAACTTGAATACAATAGGATTATCGACTGTAAAAAATGCATGAATAAAATTAATTTCATAATTGAGAATTGAAAATAGGTGGACTCCACCTACATCCCATCTTTTATTTTAAAATCATCTTAGGTAATTGGTAGATAATTCAGAAGAATTAAATTACATCTCTTTTATTTTATAACATTTGAATCTAATTGCGAACTAATACAATTCAGTTTAAGATTTATTTTTCTTGGGAGGACTTGTCAACGATCCCGTACGTTTGCGAGAATTTTCTGAACAACTTTCATATCAAAAGAAAGACTTTCTCATTGAATGGGTAGCAAACCATCGTTAGCTAGCTGGCTCTGTAACTAGGCTCGATCAAAATCATTGAATCTTCAAAATGAGGTAATTTTGTTTTTTAAATATTTCAATGAGGTGTTACACGATAAAGTAATAGAGAAATTAGAAGGTCCCACTTATGTTAAAAAATTTTAAATATGATTATTTGTTTTTTTAAACATGTCCTAACTCAAATAGTTGTGATTCTTTCAAACGAACGATTTTGATATATCGTACACGTATTTTCTAACGTACATGTAGTTCTTGACCTACTCTTTTCACATTTGTTGCATTCAACATTTCAATTCATTTTGTACACTACGTGAGTATTATTTGATGAAAAAAAAAAATACACAATACTTTCGGTTCCTTATTCTAGGTAATTTCAAGTTCTACCATCACTAAAAATAATTAATGTATCATGAGACACATGATTGTCAACAATCCGATCACTAAGATCAGTAGGCGACTTTTTTCTCAACGACAAACAGTTAAATTCTTGCTAAAATAAGGTTCAACAGTATGTCTTGGCAAAGAAAGAAAATAAAAAAATCTATTTTATTATTCCTATCTCATATGTGTTAATTAATAATTTATTTGGCTTAATATCACAAAACGTCGATACGTTTGTCATGTAGTGTGCAATTTTTTTATTTTTTTTTTACATTTTCACCCCTATTTCAACGTTTCATTGCGGAAAACGTCATTTTCACCTATTTTTAACGTGGAATGACCAATGTACCCTTAAAATAAAAAAGAAAAGAAAAGAACAGAAAAAGAAAAATAAACAATAAATTACAATCTTACTCCTAAACTTTTTAAAAATACAAATGAGTCCAAAATTTATGAAAATATTAAAAATAACAAAAAAAACTCTATTTTCTCCCTCTCCCATCACATTCCCGTCCGACAACTTCCGATCACCAAAACAGTCGGATATTGGTACCATTACAAAGCCCTCCATCCCCTTTTCAATTACCACCAAACACCCATCCATTACAACTCCTGAATCAGAAGAAATCAGCCCCTGTCCCCAAATCAATCCAAAACCTAACTAAAGCCCAAAACCCTAGGCAACAAAAGAGAGGAAGAAATCCTTTTTCTTCTACCCTATAACGAGCAGCGACAACCCAGAAGCCTAACAGCATAACAAATTTTTCTAAACGCCTCACCCCAAAATGGCACTCCATAATAAGCCATCCTGCCTTCCAACACCGCTTCAAATGTTGCACCGTGCTTCTCATTCGCTGTATTAACATCCCTTCATTCATAATCCAACTGTTTTTTCTTAATTTTCGTTTTCGCTGGATTTCATAGCAAAATTGGTTGATTGTACTGAATTTTGATCTGGGTGAAGAGAAAGGAGAAAAATCATGGAGGAAAATATGTTGTGTCAATTAATACATGTTACGTCAATCTGAATTGTGATCATCGCCAGAAAAAGGATTTCTTCCTCTCTTTTGTTTCTTCCAATTGCACAGGCACAGCCAGCTCATCCTCCTCCTCCTACGATCACCACGCCGTGGTGGTACACGTGGAGGAAGGAGAGGTGATAGGACCGAGATTCACTGAGGAGGATCAAAAGGGTATCAACGAATTCGAGGATTTTGGAGAAGTAGAAGACGTGGGCCCAGAAGAAGGTGGGACCCTTAGGCGGGGTCCGGCCGGCGGGGAAGCAGATGAGCCAGGTGGGGTCATTTGGATGCATTGGTGGAGGGTAGAGAGAGTGCAGCCAAGGGCCAAGAGAAATGAGAGAAGGTAGAGGTAGGTTGTGGGTGGCGGTGATGAGGCGGAGGGTGGCGACGGGGAGAATGGGTAGGAGGGGAAAGTGGTGAAGGGTAAGGGTNGCGGTGATGAGGCGGAGGGTGGCGACGGGGAGAATGGGTAGGAGGGGAAAGTGGTGAAGGGTAAGGGTGAGAGTAAAGTAGATAAGGACGTGAGGAATAGTGAGAAAAGGGAAGGGAGATTTAAGAGTTAATTTAATCAATACTCACTCAACTTCAAAGTTGTTACTACTTACTCACTGAACTTTAATGCGTTACCGAATGATCACTAATCTTTCCTTATAGTTACCCATCCACCACTCACTCCACTCCCGTCTCTTCAAATTGACATAAAATTACACGTGGACGACGGTTTTCTTACGTGGCAAATCATCTCCGTTAAATTGACCACGTGTGATTAAGGCCACGTCTTTTCTCCATTTAACTCATGCTTCTCCCCCATTTTCACGACATCTCTCAAATTGAAACCCTTAATTCCCAAATTGAAATCCCCAAATTGAAACCCTTAATTCCCAAATCCCAAACCGTCCGCCACCACGAAGGAAAAAAATTGCAGAGGATCACTCACCAGTTGACAGAAAATGGAAGAAAAATTGAAGCTTGCCAAAATCCCAATGTGTCTGCTTCCTATAAACATTTGTCTCCTTATAAGCCTTCAACTGCTACTACGACTATTAATCAATTTGCTGAAACATCAAAAAAAATCTCTCCGTCCAGATTCCAAGTTTTCGAATGGAGTACTTGGGATACCCAAGATGGAGAATCTAATTGCTGAAGCTTCAAGGAGGCCTCCCCATCCAGATTCCAAGTATCTTAGTGAGATTCTCACAGTACCCAAGATGGAGGAGTTGCAAACTGATGAACATGAGTGGTTGTTTTACAAGAAAGATCCTCCATCAAATAAGCCCAAGGTGGGGTTTTGGGGGGTCAAGGAAGACTTGAGTGTATGGTCTGAAGCTATGTATATAGAACCAGCTGATATTTATGCTCTGCCATATGTCATCCCTTATTGATTATTGTTGTTAATTTAGTACACAGTGAACCCAACAAGCATCTTTGATTATGCCATGGCACCAGGCTGCTGAGATGGATTGGTGTACTTACAGGATTATTGGCTTATTGCAACCTCCCATTGATCTGGTAGCATACACAATTTTTTACCACAGTGTGCTGCTGTTGTTGGCAATGTGGGTTGGTGAACCTCCTGGTGTTGGTAGCGTACAGGTTGCCGGCATTTTTCTGGTTGGCTGAAGCAGATTGTCTTACACTTCCTTGTAGCGGGTTGTTGTATATGTAGTTGGTTGTTGTAACTTGGCTGAATGATCTTTGTACTATTGAAATGAATGAATCATGTTATAACTTGGTTTGAAAATTGGATTGATTGAGGTTATTGTAAACTGCTAGATTGATTGAGGTGCATTAATGTGATGCACCAGATTGAGAAGCTTCAATGTAATGCACCAGCCAAGGTGCATCATCTAAGCATCAGCACCAAGAATCAGGTGCTGATGTACCTGCATTTTGTGATGCACCAAAATGCAAGTGCATCAGTAGGTGCTAATGCACCAACCATATGAATGAGAAAACATGATTACTTAATCAAAAATACAAACTAAAATCTGCTGCTACAAATTTTTGACTACCATGAGAATTTTTCTAGCAAGATGCAATTCTTTCTATTGAGGACTTTTTGCAGCAGATTATACAGAAGGTGATTATAAAACATTTTTGCCCCCAATAAAAACAATTAGTATCATATTATTTATAATGATGCTAGTGAAGAGTAAAAAGAAATTCTTCAGTTTCAGAGCAACCATGTCTAAGATGGAGTAAATTATAAAGGCCAACCATACCCAAGAGAGAAACACTCTCATTGATGATACATGGAAATTATGCAAAAAGAAACTGTGCAAGATTACAGCTTTGTTTCTAGTAGATATGTTACCACTTGCAACTTTGCACATAATCATGGAACAGGGCTTCAATAAATCAGTAAGCTGGTGGATGTTGGCCAAACTACAATTCATTCATTCATTCTCAAAATCATAAATATAAACCAGTAAACTGCTTGAATGTAACCATTCATTCAAAATACATTCATCCATGATGGTTAAACAACAGAAAATTTTACTAAACGACAGCCAAAGATAGTTCACTGTCAAAAACTCTTAAAATCAGACCCTAAACTACAGCTATTTGGAAGGACCATTGTTGTTAGATTGTGCATCACTCGTGACCCGAAGTCTCCTAGCCTTCCATTTAACCCTGAATCCAACAGCACATTGCCGGCTTTGATGTCTCGGTGAATCACAGTTTGTTCCCATTCTTCGTGTAAATATAGCAGTCCTGAAGCCACGCCTCTGATGATCTTGAACCTCAGCTCCCAAGATAAAATTAGCTTGGCTTCATAAAAAATGTACTTGTCTAAGCTCCCATTAGACATGAAATCATAGATGAGAAATAAATCATTTCTATGTCGACACCATCCCAGTAACTGAACCAGGTTTCTATGTAAACTCGGCCAAATCCTCCGAACCCAATTAGCTCGTTGTCTTTAAAACCTTTAGTTCCTTTCTTGAGCTCTTTGTAGGATTGTCTATGCGGGCCAATATCAAGCTCCCAGGGTTCAATCACATCCATATTCGTGAGTTTCTTGATCATGTACAAGACTATCCCAATTGCAAGTGCCATAGAAACAGCTGCTGATAAACAATAAATTAAAATCAAAGCGAGATTATTCTTTTTTGATCTAGGAACTGAAGGCAATGAAGATAAATCAAGCGATTGTGCTTGCCCATTAATTTTGAAACTACATCCAGAGATACAGTGAGAACTAGTAAGTATACCAGTTGAAGCAGAGAATCCATCCAGAGTTTGGCGGAGCTACAATCAGATAATTAACTTGCGACCTCATCGAGCTGGGCGACGAGGGCTTTGAGCTGGGAGCCAACGGGGGTTTTGTGAATTAAGGGTTTGAAGATGAGAATGTCGTGGGAATTGGGGTTCTCTTCCAGTGAGCAGAGAAAATGGGGGAGAAGCGTGATTTGAAGAGGAGAATGTCGTGAGTTTTATTTACACGTGGTCAATTTAACGGAGAGGATTTGCCACGTAAGAAAACCGTCGTCCACGTGTAAATTTCTGTCAATTTGAAGAAACGGGAGTGGAGTGAGTGGTGGATGTGTAACTATAAGAAAAGATGAGTGACCGTTCGGTAACGCATTAAAGTTCAGTGAGTAAGTGGTAACGACTTTGAAGTTGAGTGAGCGTTGATTAAATTAACTCGGAGATTTAACGAAGAGAAAGAGTTTTTCTTTTTTTTTTTGTTTTTGTTTTTTTTTAATATTTTTATAAATTTTGGACTCATTTGCAATTTTAAAAAGTTTAGGAGTAAGATTGTAATTTATTGTTTATTTTTCTTCTATTTTCTTTTTTGTTTTAAAGGCATATTGGTCATTTTACGTTAAAAATAGGTGAAAATGACGTTTTCCGCAATGAAACATTGAAATAGGGGTAAAAATGCAAAAAAATGAAACGTATGGACGTTTTGCACACTACATGCCAAATGTAGGGACGTTTTGTGCTATTAAGCCTAATTTATTTCCTTAGTTGTCCTAATAAGTATTATGTATAGTCAATCCAACATTATGCTCGCCACATGAAGTGAATCCAACCATTCGAGTGCTTTATCACGTAGGGTGTGTGAGAACAACCTAAGCCTG
>CAIGRF010334673.1:8318-22820 GCA_903798235.1 Fraxinus ornus
GCTCGAGCCGATGCCCCAAAATGGGGCTCGGCCCGGGCCTTGGCTCTGTGTAACTGAGCCCGAGCCGGGCCCTGCTCGGGCTTTTTATGGGCCAAGCCCGAGCCGTCCGAGCCGACGAGCTTTTTTGCCACCACTAATTATATCCCAAGAAGTTTTTGGCCTGAAGTAGTCATCTGGAGTATTCACATTTTGAACAGAAGTCCTACTCTTGCTGTCCAAAATGTGAAGCCTGAAGAAACATGGAATGGATGCAAACCAAGTGTCGCTTACTTCAGAATCTTTGGTTGCATAGCATATGCTCATATTCTAGATCAGAAAAGGAGAAAACTTGACGACAAAGGAGAAAAGTGCATTTTTCTTGGTGTTACTGAGGTGTCAAAAGCATACAAATTGTACAATCTTATCACCAAGAAAATTGCTATTAGTCCTGACGTAATTTTTTTATGAAGGATGGTTATGGAAATGATGTGAAAACCCCTCCAAACAACATATACATGTTGATTTTGATGGTGAAAATCAAGAAAAAAAGTAGCAGCCTCTACAACATCAAACTCTAGCAGTTTCTATACCCAAAAATCTACCAAATGCAGCTTCGATTTCTGTTGAAACTTCACCAACAAACGTAGAATCTGATGAACATGTTGATGCAGCAACAAGTTTGTGTTCCTAACATGTTAGAAAGAGGTCAGTGTGGATGCAAGATTATGAGGTAACTGGGGTTGATCAATTTGAAGATCCACTTACTCATTTTGCTCTATTTTCATATTGTGATCCTACAGTTTTTGAAGATGTTGTCAAAGAAGTGAAATGGAGGAAGGCGATGTATGATGAAATTACTGCCATTAAAAAGAACAACACATGGGAGCCAACTATCTTCTTAAAGGGCACAAGACTATAGGTGTCAGGTGGGTTTACAAAACAAAGTTGAAGGAGAATGGAAAAATTGATAAGTACAAGGCACGCTTGGTGGCCAAGGGCTATAAGCAAAAATTTGTTGTTGATTATAAAGAAGTTTTTTCTCCAGTTGCAAGATATGACACAATCAGATTGGTGATTGTATTGACATCTCAAAACGCATGGCCTATTTTCTAGTTGGATGTGAAATCATCATTTCTACAAGGAGACTTACAATAACAGGTATTTGTTGATCAACCTCCTAGTTATGTGAGCCATGTAATGAGAATAAGATGTATAAGTTGAAAAAGTCTCTATATGGGCTGAAACAAGCTTTAAGAGCTTGGTACAACCGTATAGAAGCTTATTTTTTGAAGGAAGGTTTTAGAAGATGTCCATAAGATGTTTTTTGTATGCTTATATGTATATGATTTCATTTACACTGGAAATGATAGGGCTATGTTTGAAAATTTAAAAAGTCCATGATGAGTGAATTTGAAATGTTTGATCTTGAAATGTTGCATTATTTTCCTGGCATTGAAGTTGTTCAATCAGCTACTGGAATTTTTATTTCTCAAAAGAAGTATGTGCGAGAAAT
Organism: Fraxinus ornus; assembly: GCA_903798235.1. Classification (NCBI taxonomy): domain Eukaryota; kingdom Viridiplantae; phylum Streptophyta; class Magnoliopsida; order Lamiales; family Oleaceae; genus Fraxinus; species Fraxinus ornus. The sequence goes on from CAIGRF010334673.1 coordinate 9,811, forward strand.
TTTAGACATGTTTCAGATGAAGAATTGAAATTCGATGAATATACCAACTGAGTTTGGTTTGAAGCTAAATAAAGATCATGAAGGAAAGAAGGTTGATGGAACTCTTTACAAGCAGATTGTAGGAAGTTTAATGTATTTAACAGCAAAAAGGCCAACTACAATGTATTCAGTGAGTCTCATCAGTAGATACATGGAGAATCCGACAGAGATGCATCTGCTAGCTGCCAAAAGGATACTAAGATACTTGCAAGGTACTAAGGAATTTTGGGTGTTCTACAAGAAGGGATAGAAGTAAGACTTGATTAGTTTTACTGATAGCGATTATGCAGGGGAATAAGATGATAGAAATGTACTTCAGGCGATGTTTTTATCTTTGGTTCAGGGGATGTTTCATGGTCATCAAAGAAATAATCAATCGTCACTCTATCAACTGTTGAAGCTGAGTTCGTTGTTGCAACCTCATTCACATGTCAAGCCACATGGTTGAAGAGAATTCTTGGAGAGTTTGATTGCTGAATTGTTGTCACAAAAAAATGTAGACTTGATTGGTTTACTGACAGCGATTATGCAGGGCGATCAAAATGATAGCAAAAGTACTTCAGGCTATGTTTTTATCTTTGGTTCAGGGGTTGTTTCATGGTCATCAAGAAACAATCAATCGTCACTCTATCAACTGTTGAAGCTGAGTTCGTTGTTGTAACTTCATGCACATGTCAAGCCATATTGTTGAAGAGAATTCTTGAAGAGCTTCATTTCAAGAGACAAGAGCCTATTGCAATTTTTTGCGACAACAACTCAACAATCAAACTTTCCAAAAATACTATTCTACATGGAAGAAGTAAGCACATAGATGTGAAGTTTCATTTCCTAAGAGATCTTACAAAGGCTGGAACAATTGAGCTCATCTACTGTAGAAGTGAAGATCAACTTGAAAATACATTCACAAAGCCTCTAATTTCCTTCGTTTTTGAAGTAAAGAGAATTGTTGGGTGTTTGTATGTTGGATATATGAGGGACTTCAGAGTTTTTTTTGTTTTTGACTTGTGTATTAAACTGAATGTTTGGACATCAGTTTGAAGGATGGATTGTTAAAAAAATTTGTTATGAGACCAAGTTTTGTTCGCTAGTTGTTGTCCTAGTCTTTTGGGAATTTGTTGTGTACAACAAATTAGTTTTTTATTTACCTATTCAGTAGGTGTTAGTTTTGGACGTTGTTTGTTATTCGTTACGTATGAGCCTATATAAAGGCAGCTCATTTTGATGAATAAATAGAAATAGACAATTACTTTCTCCTATCTACTTTTGTCTTTTAGTTTTTATCAAGTAAAAGTCCGTCATCTTTTACTTGTTTCAGTAGAAAACTATCTCTTCCTTATTTGTATCAATTTCGTCATCAAAATAATTACAATATAATCAAGATTGGCTCTGAAATTTTGAGTGTCCTATAAAAAATCTAAAAGAACGATCCTCTTTCATTTAAAGAAAAAAAATAAAGCTATATTTTAATTCGTTATAAAATAAAATATAACATAAATACAACAAATATTTATTTTGCCATTACAATCCATATATATAGAGGGCCAGACTTATTCCCATTGTTGCTTCCATTTCACGAGGACTACACATTTAAGCCCAAAATACAAAGAAAACAATACTTTCATGGTCATTAAACAATTCAACATAGCTTGATCTCCTTGATTCAATTTAAAGTTACGTTCTTATTTAATTTTTGGGGATCACTCAAATCACTAAGAAGTTTATCAGCTTTCAAAAAAATCACTTTCTTTACTGAAATCCAACCTAAACTGCCATATACAACCTTTCACAACAACCTTACTTTCGGCGCCACCTACGGTTGCACACCACTGACGACGGTTACCCCTCACCTCGACGAGCCTATATATGGCCTCACATCAATCAAACATGCATCAAATCGTTTTACTGTAATCTAGACATTCGGCACTGGCGACGTCCATTTTGTCAAATTCTTCTCCTTCAATTCATACATCACACAATACTAAATTCCCAAATGGCATCAATCGAACCATCAACAAATCCAAACGACAATGTGTATGAATCTAATTGAACCAATTATCTCCCAACCGTTTCAATTCTTGTCTAAAACTCTCCACGTGGGTCCTAAGTGCTCCAATCTTTAAATTTGTGTGGGAGAGTGAAGCAAGGCTAGTGGTCGAAAAGTGGTGCTATGTAGATCTATAGGTGACAACTTGGTAGGTTGTGAAAGTGGTGGTGGTGGAGAATTTATGATTTCTTTGTAAATTTTAAAAAACTTAAGAATTATAGTTGCAGTTGATTATTCGCCTTTTTCTTTTGTTTTATTTGAATGGAAGGGTAAAATTGTCATTTTATTGAAAAATGGTTGAGAATGATTTTTTGCGCAGTGAAAGGTGGAAGGTAGGGGTGAAAATGTTAAAAAATGAAAGATATGGACATTTTGCACAATGACATTGAAAGGTAGGGATGTTATGTGCTATTTACCCTATATTTATATATCAATTTTCCTTTTTCTAATTTAATGGTTATATTCTAATTAAAATTTCTCAACATTTTAGAATAAATATAAGTTTTTTTCCTCTATCTTATTTATCGGGGATAGTTTTAAAATGGGTATGATATATGAGTTGGGCAATGCGATTATTTTTTTCTTAAATTCTGTACACTTTTAACATTATGATTTTTTTTTCTTAAAATTAATAAACAATGTAAAAAAAAAAAAGAAAAAAAAAACACACACACACACACACAGAGGTCCAAGAAATGTAACAAAATTGAGCTAAAAAGCATATGCTTAGTTAATGGACTTTTAGCTTTCATGTTCTCAATAATTAGCATACAAGGGCGGATCCAGTACTCGGCGAGCCCCGCGGCCGCCTTTGCTGGATTCGTTGAGAACTTTTTTTTTTTTTTTTTTATACAATAGATAAACTTTTTAGTTTATATAACTGTTATTTCATTTCATTTTCAAATATCTCATTCAGCTGAGTTGGTTAGAGCTTGCAGTTTTTATGAGATGTCTTTGGTTCGATTTCCTAGCTTACAATTCATGTACTTTTAGTTCTTCAATTTTTACTATTTTACAATTTTTACCAAAATTAATGGCAATAGAGAGGGCGGAATCGAGCCCATGACTATCCTTAAAGATAATTGAAATTCTTACAATTAGGCCACTTGTTGAGTTTGATATTATTGTTAAAATAACATATATTAAGTTTTAAATATTAATAAACGATCTCGCTTTTACGTTCGCTAATTGTTGACGTTGATTGGTCAACGTTCATCCGGGTTGAATTTCAATGGTGGATCTGTCCCTATGAGCATGATGTGGTACATATAACAAATAGGTCTCAAAATGCTGTCCTTAACGAGGAAGGTATTTTCTTAGATTTCTGAAAGCCTTGAGATTTAACAAATAAATGAAAAAATATATCAAATTAAAAGTGAGGGATAATAATCCATTTACGAATAACCAATAATTAATACATAAATTTCCAAAGAGAAAGATAAATATTTAATTTATCAAACAATGAAAAAGTCATTTAAATAGGAGAGTTAGTATTTAATTACCCAAAAAATTCATCTATTGTGTTCCCGTTTGGCCACCATTATTTGAGATTATAATTTTTGAAATAATTTTTTTTTTAAAAAAAAATGTATGATTGAAAAAGAAAGAAAATCTCTTGGTTTACGTGTAATATTTTTTTTATTGAAAAATATATGGTTGAAAAGAAGATGTAGAAAAATATATTATAATTTTAATGAAGGCCAAATGGAAGCTAAACCCTTGTTTGATCCTCATTATTTCTAAAATTCATTTCTTCCCGTCTTCTTTTCAATCACACATTCTTTAATAAAATATTATTATATGCAGATTCAAAAATTTTGTTTAATTTGAGAAAAATATATTTTGTAATAGTGATTTTTTTTTAAAAAAAATGTGTAATTAAAGAATAAGAAAAAAATTTTGAATTTGTATTTAATATTATTTAATTGAAAAATGTGATTGTAAATAAAAAAATAAAGGATGTATTATCCATAGTTATTAAAATCGGACGGACCGACGGTCCGGTTACTATAATTGGTTCATTTAGAAAGTGAACCGGTCAAATATTGATTAAACTGCTCAATACCATAGGCGAACCGGACGGGTTTTGATGAAATCGGAAACGTTCAAGGGTGAACGTTATGGTAAACTCAATAGCAAAATTTTTATTCAATATGCGAAGGCAGATAGATTCGAACCTTGGCAATTGAAGTGAAATATCATATCCTTGACTATTATGAATTTATAACATCTGAACTTGTGTCATAATAGTGAACTAATGTATATATATTTTATATTTAGAAAAATTGTTTTCCTTTGTTTTAAAAAATATTTTTTAATTAAAATTATGACATAGCCCCACCGGTTAAACCACTAACCCACCGGCTGAACCACGACCCAATGACCCAATGATTTTTCCGGATTTATGAACGGATTGAGTCTGATAACTATGATATTATCAAATTAATAGAACCCAAACGTGGCCTAATTATCCATGGAAGTTGTTCTAGTCAGCTGACGATTAATTAATACTAACGTGATTGGTTTCAATGTCAATTTGGATCCAAAACCGATCCAATCCAACATGTCACCCTATTAGTAAATACAAAATGTAAACACCTTTGTTTTAAATTATATGTTTATTAACGAATGACCATTATACATCTACATTTATAATTATTATGATTATTATATTCGTTACCTTCCTAATTCTTTTCTAAAAATATGGAGTTTTGGTTTTTAATCAAATAAACACAAGTTTTTGACTTTTCTATATTTTCTTATATTTTTCTCTCTATTTTAGTAAACATTCAATTATTCAAGAGTGGAGAAACATAGGGAGGGTTCCTCCGTGTTTCCATTCACTACAATTCTCTTCCAACCAAAATCATATTTGTTCCAAACCCTAGAAACCTATACGAAATTGACCGATCGATCGTCCCCAGAGAATTGGGCATTGGGAATGTCGGAGGCTTACGAGAAGGTTAAAGGCGGAAGATTGATCTTCAAGGGCGGCGCACTCGCCACCCGCGACAAGCCCATCGACAAGAAGAAAAAGAAGAAGAAGAACAAAATCGAATCAAACGACGTCGTGGAGGATGCACCCACTACCGTAAGCGGTGATTCAACTTCGGATATTTACACGATCGACGCTGCGAAGAAGATGAAGTACGATCAATTATTCCCAGTTGAGGCTAAGAAATTCGGGTACGACCCGATTGCCAAGGTCAAGTCCGTTGAAGAAGCGCTAGATGACCGGGTCAAGAAGAAGGCCGACCGTTACTGTAAATGAAGCTAATTTCTTATTTCGCATTACGTATGGGTGTTTTTAGGTACTCTACTGTATAACTGAATTCAGAACTATGGTTGCTAAAAATCTAAATTGATTACTTGTTGGATATTTTTCTTGATTAATTGCTCTGATTGACCTTATTATTTTCATTTTAGGGTTCTTTTTCTTTCTGTTGGTTTGGTTTAGTTTAGTTGATTGCTTTTGATTAATTTCTCTACTGAGAACCTAAATTTAAAGATGCTCATTTATGATGATTTATGATTTAAGATTTTATTGGGAAACAGAATATTGATGAATTAGGATTATTTCTAGTAATTTTCAACTTTAAGATGGTTTATACTAAATTCTATATTTTCTGCATTTATCTGTGGTATTTATGTCATATTTTCTAAGATTTCGTGAAAAACTTGAGGCAGTGGATGAGTGTATCTCTTTGGTATTTTAATTTTTGCTTGTTTTGAAGAATTTGTTTGATTGACTAGAATTTACATTACCTTTTTATCTTTGATTTCAAGATCCTACTATAACTAGTTAGCTGGAGATTATTGAGAGTAGAGCAGACTGCAGAGTTTGGAGTTGTAAAAACACAAAAAATAGTTAATAAAATGCTTGTAAGTCTGTTAATTTTTTACTAAGCTGCAGAGTATTGGAAAATTCTCCTGCTATGCTGAATTTCATTTAGGTAAAAACTATTGATAGATAGTTTGCAGTTGGAGTAAATAATTATCCTTTTCTTTTGATGAAGAACCTTAGAACCTATCAGATGTTGCTTGAGGCTCCTTTTCTTTTCTTGTTATGAATATTAAGGGTGTGTTCGGTCGTGCTTAAAGTCCAATTAAAATTGAAAATATAGTCGTTATTGGGTCCCACTCGTCTAATAAAAATCAACAGTAACGACTAATTTTTCAATTTTAATCTGATTTTAATATCTACCAAAGTTCTTAGATAAACTAAAAAAAAATGTTAAAAGTTTTTTAATATATTTATATTAATAGTCCGTCTGGTACTAATTAAAATTGAAAATATAGTCGTTATTGAGTCTCACTCGTCTAATAAAAGTCAACAACGGCTAGTTTTTCAATTTTAATCCGAGTTTAATCTCTATCGAACACACCCTAAGACTTTAATAGCTTAAATTCACTCAAATAGTATTTTAAATTTGAGGAACAACAATGCAAATCTTAACATGATGTTCATGACAATGGAACTGAAAAAGTTCTATGGAATTTGGGAGCTATTAATTGCAGGTGTTTGCACAAGAATATTGCTATATCTAGGACATGCAGAAGTTTTAAGAGTGCTGGATTTTCGGCGTCTAGAATATAACTTTGAAGTTATGCGGGCTGTTTTTATTTCAATTTTTGTGTACAAGAGACTGCTAAGATGTAAAGAAAGATATGTTTAGGATCTAATAAGATAAAATAAATGATTGGTCACTAAACGATAGTTTGTGTTTCTATATACTAATCGAACTGTAAAACGTAACTTAATGCGCACTCAAGTATCATAAACGTAACTCATCCATCACTAAGATGGAATCCGTTTGAAGCCTTTGAAGGAACTGTCCATGTGGTGGAGGAAAATCTGACGTGACATTATTTAACCTGATTGAAATGGAATCACTGAGATGGAATCCATTTGAAGTTCCTAACTAGTTTTGTTTTCATATTTGTTAGGGCCTGCTTGTAAATGTTAGTGTTGTTAGGGGCTGTTTGGAAGGGCAAGTTGTTGACGTGGAGTGTTTTAATGGTTAAATAATGTCACGTCAAATTTCCATCCGTCACGTGGACAGTTCCGTCAAAGGCTTCAAATGGATTTCATCTCAGTGTTGGATGAGTTTTGAGTGAACATTGGGTTATGTTTTAAAGTTCGATTAGTAAGTAGTTATACAAATTAAAGTTCAGTGACCAATAATTTATTTTACCCGAATCTAATAACCCTAAACTTTTGGTTCTTTGTAATGGTTTGAGATTATTGGTTGATTGATTCTAGCTGTGGTGAATAACTACAATAAAATGGCCTATTGTAGTATGCAAGTAATCTACAATTTGATGTTCGTGTAATGGTTGTGATTACTGATTGATTCTAACTATGGCGAATGGCCTATTTGCCGCATGACACTAATTTACTCCATATTCTTGTAATGGTTGAGATTACTGGTCTAGTGATTCTAGCCGGGATGAATAATGGAAATAAAATGGCCCATTTGTAGTATGCTAGTAATTTACTAAATGTTCTGGTAATGGTTGAGATTACTGATTCATTGATTCTAGCTGTGGTGAATGGCCTATTTGCCCCATTCCAGTTATTTGCTCCACATTGTACACTATTGTATCTATCCCTTTGTGTGTATCATACAGGGGAAGATTAACAAAATCAGGAAAGCTTAGCTGTGATTTCAGATCTGGTCACGATTTAATGTTTTGGTTTCATGTGCTATAGTTGAAGTTTGAGCCACATTATTTTGGAAGAATGTAATCTGGAATAGTAGATTGATGGAGAATGTGTGGTTGAAAAAGAAGGAAAAATAATTGATGTGATGAAATATATTATTTTATTAAATNAAGGATAAATTATTGATGTGATGAAAAATATTATTTTATTGAAGAATGCGTGGTTGAAAATGAGTAGAAGAATGAAAATGAAAATGAAAATGAAAATTTTAATATGTAGTATGTACCAAGCATGGGCGTAGTTTCTGGGATTAAGTTTCTATATAATCATGTGTTTAGCATTTAATATTTATTACTCTTCACGGTGTTGGATTTTGTTTGTGATTATATTTCCTTTGTATTGCACATGATCATGGAACTAGTTTCTTATTTTAGAGCAGAAGCATGAGTGTACCTAATAGATTAGGCGCATGTCTAAATTAGGGAACAATATGCAGAAGATGCTTCCGTGCTGTTGGTACCTTAACATCCTCGTCCCATATTTCGTAAGAATCATGCTATGTGTACGAACTAGGTTGACATAGTTGGTTTACGAACTGTGTTGACAACATTTAGACCAATAATTTCAAAAACAATTTTTGAATTTAATGAAAATCAAAGGCCTAGATCTTGTCAACACTTATTTTGTAAATAAATTTTGATTTATTTTGTAAATAAATTTTGATTTACAATGGGATTAGTTGATTTCATAAATCATAAATACCGCCACGTATTTGTGAATTCGTAGCTTGGATGTGTGAATTCCATACAATTTTGCACCGTTTGTCGAATAACACTGCTCTCATATTAATTGACTACATCCAAATAAGATCACGAGTTATCAAGAGATCCAAAAGGCTTCTGCCACTAAAATAACAAATAGATCTCCACATGGAAGACTTGGTGACTTTATAAATACAAAAAAGGGTTGAACTTGAACAACCATTCATGATTCATCACTATATAAATACAAAATGCCTTGAAATCTATACAAAACTACTTGTACATTTCAAACTCAATTTTTCTCGGCTGTTTCGCAAAGCATCAGCAACTACGATACCGCCTTTATTTGACTTGTTGCTCACCTCTAGATCAAATGGCATCAAGTAGATATGCCTTAATGGATGTTTACTAAGTAGATATGTTTACTAATGTGTGTCCACCATAAATGTGGTGAAATCATAAACATAAATGTGGAAATTTAAAAGAATTATGTTATCCATTTCATCTAGAACAATGGATTCATATGTTTTTACCTCAACAAGAGTGCAAGAGCGCGAGAGAGGAAATGAGGTAGAGATAAAGGAGATTAAGAAAGAACACATACCAATACTTCCTTAGGTCCACTGGCAGATTAACTCCACCGCAACCAATATCATTCTCTGTCAAGTGCATCAAATGCAAACTGTACTAACTCATCCTCTGTCAAATGCATTACAACCAATTTCCAACCAATATACATCAGAAAGAAAAAAATGCAAGTGTATTAACTCGTTTGTAGTGTATTATAGAACAAAGGTTGTACGATGAATCCGACAGCAGCTTTCCTTACACTGCTACTCAGACAAGGGAGCTAGGATATTCAGTTAATAGTCGACAATCGACGAAGCAGACGAAGAAGAACGTTCAATCCTCAAATTGGTTACAGAAATAGATGAAATTTACCTATACTACACTTTGACTCACGAGCAGCAATTCCAACAAACAACAGATTTCAATCGATTTGTGTTCCTAGTATTCTTGGAGTGATTACAATCGATTTAGGGTTAGGGTTAGAGGATTATTATTATTATTATTTTTTGGAAATTTTAATGTCGTCTTCCCCTTGTGAAATAACTGAATATCGCGATTGGAAAATAATGACATGGCCTTGAGTTGGCGAATGAATTTAGAGTTGGACGAAATTAACTGGCCACAATACTTTTTCGTCCCCCACGTAGCCATCATTTTTAACTCCATCCATTCGGTGAGTAATGGACAACGATGGAGCAAAGTTTAGTGGCTAATGGGACAATTGATGATGTTGGATGAGTTAATGGTGACATGATGCAAAGTTGGGTGGCCACTGAAACATTTAATTCCAGTAAATAGCCAATTGCCATGTGCACGTATTTTACTAATTTACGTCTCACTTCCATATACGATTGTGTTATGCTTTCGAGTTGAATACACCAGTTATCTTTCGAGTTAACATGGAGCTGTTAGCTTTATAATGTTGCAGAAATGCTGCTTAACAAGTTGACACCTGATGCATGTTTTATACACATTCAAATTTCAATTATGTCATCTGATAATGTTTCTACAAGATTTCTTTGAAGTGTAGAATAGTTAGTGATTTTGCAGTAGATAGAACTGTTTCGCTCCATGGATTTGTGGATAATAATCTAATAAACTAAATTGCAAACAAGTTGGCGAATAAAGTGTGAGATCAACAAAAGGTAAAACATCGAAAGGAACAAGTCTAACATTGGACCTGAGCAAAACAAGCTGTGGTGTCTATTTTTTATGACACCTGATGCATGTTTTAGACACTAGTTTTGTGGTATATCTGCTAGAGCATAATATATGTACTTGGAAACGTAAAAACAATTGTTTTCTTCTTTCCCTGCTAAGAGACGAGTGCATTGCTAGAAAGGAAGATTTGTAACACTATAATTTCTTGCGCGATTTTCATCTGAATATGCTCACAGAAGATATGGAATTTTAGCATTCTCCTTTTGACGATATCCAATATATGGGAAAATTCAATCCTTTAATAATCTTTTTCTTATCTAATTAGTATGCATCTATATCTCGTTCTTCCGACAAGTGTACAAAGGGCATAATTGTAAGGAGTTAAACTTAACAATATAAGCTAGAGGAGCGTGCTCGAGGCTTTGTAGAGCACGAAGAAGACAGTTTGACTTCGTGAGTAGGGTGTTCTAAATCAGGAACCGACAGACTCTCTTAGAGGGGTAACCATTCAACATCACACTTTGACAACCACTTGATATAACCTCAGTTCCGGCAAAGAAGTAACAACTAACAAAGAGCAAACATAGGAATGTACAGGAACTTAAGCAACTATCTTCCCAATATCATATTCATGGGCGCTGCTCAACAGAGATACCAGAATAGGTTTGGGTTTCGTAAATCCACTTGCAACCACAAGCAAGCCATCAAAGCAGGTATAGACGTGTCTGACGAATGTATACAACTTTTGCAGTCTCAATTTTGTAACTAATGGTAGTTCAACTTCTGATTTCAGAGATTATTGCCAACAATAGGCTGACTGGTAAATGAGATCTCTCTCTTGTACTACATATCATCGAACATTCAATGCAAATTTCCACGGTCCGGTTATACACTCAAGTTACACCTTATTTTCCGCTAATTTTGTGATATGATTAGATCCTTCTCCACTTCTTACTGTGATACCCATTAGAACTACAAATAACTTATTTTCTATATTCTAACTGTTCAGCTTGAACGAGAAAAAAGTCCATACTCGAACCAAAAATTGATGACAAGGAATGAATCTGTGAAAAACCACCAAAAAGTACAATATAAATTCCAACTGATCTTCCCTTGCCCATCTACTGTGTTGATTCAAGAGTGAAGTTTCGAAACACTGGGCGTAGAATGGAAGAATTATGATCCGTTACAAGTAGTAGAGTTCTGATGCTGTTCATATTGAAGTCGAATTCGGACAACAATATTTGATTTGTTCATTGAAAATAGATACTTCTTAATCTACTATCTCATCAGTAATCCCCACATGAACAAGATCTGTTGACCCCAAAAAATGAACTCAACAGATGTCGGGCCCACCTTGCCACGTCAAATGCTGATCCGGCGCGTTTCTACCGGAATGACGACGGTAGCTAATTTCATATAAACGCGGGAGGCACTTTCCGGCATGAGACAAAACTGTTCGAGCTCCGACGAGATGGTTTCAAGACAATCACACTATCAATGATCGCCTAATCCTGGTTTCCAAGCGCGAATCTTTTCTCTTTCCTTTCTGGAATATGTGGAAGGAAAGATATGGGTATCTTTTTCTCTCTCCAATCTCCTCTTTTTTTTGTCTCTGTAAGAGAGCTACTTATACTGAACTGATTTACATGACAGTCGTCAGATCCTATCCACGTGGCGACATCGTGTGATCCGGGCTCTCATATCGCAGTCTTTTCTATCATTAATATGCTGTCAGTTCAGCCATTCTATTTCGTAGGCTGACGTTCTGGCGCCCTTTATTGCGGACGTCCCATCAGTCACTTCTATAAATATCTTCTGACTCATTGAGGGACAGAATCCACCTCAACCTGGGAGGAGGTCGGGTTCGCTTCAGGGTTCGGGATGTCTGAACTCTTGACCCTTTTGGCGGGGTTGTTGACCTGCCAAGGAGCTTCGGCACTCCTAGGTTTGCCAGACTTCATACCCTGCTTTCCCCCACCGAATTGCTCCGACCCTCCCAGGTCTATGGGGCTTCATCTGGATGTTGAAGGACCTCGGACACATGGCTCATTTTTACCTGACTTTTCCTTTGGTCATCCACCTAAGAGTTCATGGGGGGCAACGACACGTGGCAGTCGGCCATGGGGCCTTTAGACATCCATAAGAGAGCTCATGTGGCAGTGACACGTGGCGTCTGACGTGGTGCCTCGGTTTCTTGAGGGGTAACAATAGTCCCCCAAGTCTATGCATGTTTATTTATGTAATGCATGGACTTGAAAGTAAAGTTAAGATTTATCATGTGCAAGGAAGGTGACTTTCGCGGTGGTGCATCTTCCTTTAGGAACGAGGTTCCTTGCCTTGTGATGTACAAAGTTTTTGCCGAAGTTCTATGAAGAGAGGTGAGGTCCCTGTTGTGATGAAGCTGTGAACCACGGTTACTCGCTGATCGTTTGATAGTGGGAGCTGAGGTTCTTACTCGCCAAAGCCCTTGGGCCCATTCCATTTATCGTCCGAGGTGGTTCACTTGGGTCGAGGGGGGTCATCCCTTTTATCAGATATGGGTTCCTGACCTTGTGGCAAGAGAAGGTCATCTGCCAGTGGATCACTTCCCTTCCTTCGTCCGAAGTTCCTGACCCATTCCTCTAATGATTCATCGACAATTAATATGGGGTGCTCCAGAATAATTGACAGTAGGGGGGATATTATGTTCCCTAGGACGTTGGGGAACACGAGGCGTGTCCAATTATGACGCCTCATTGATTTGATGTTGGGTTCAACTTCCAAAGGA
>CAIGRF010334679.1:0-12807 GCA_903798235.1 Fraxinus ornus
CATTCCATATGCTAATGTCATAGGATCTGTCATGTTTCCTATGGTTACTACTAGGCCTGATTTGGTATATTCTATCAGTTTTTTAAGTAGATTTATGTCTAATTCGAGGAAACCTCATTGGGCAGGGTTAAAGTGGTTATTGAGATATATAGCTGGAACACTTAGAGTTGATTTGGTGTTTAAGAAGGGATCTGATCCATTAACATTGACAGAGTATGTAGACTATGATTTTGTTGGAGATAAAGACCAAAGAAAGTTTACTACCGCATATTTCTTTACATTTGGTGATAATTGTATCATCTGGAAGTCACAACTTCAACATATTGTCACATTGTCCAATACAGAGGCTGAATATGTAGCAATAGCTGAATCTTTAAAAGAATGTATCTGGTTAAGGGAAATTTTGGGAGAGTTGAATTTTTTACATGAGACACCTATAACTTTCACTGATAGTCAAAGTGCTTTACTTTTATGCAAAAATCATGTGTATCATGAAAGATCCAAGCATATTAAGGTGAAGTACCATTTTATACGTGAAAAAATGGCACGTGGTGAGATTATACTTGAAGAAATTCATACTTATGTGAATTCATCTGATATGGGAACCAAAATTCTACCTTTCAACAAGCTTAGAATTTGTTTATTGATACAAGTTAATCTTTTGCAGGTTTCGGGCGATGATGTTGGACCCTTCCACATATTAGTGCACCTTTTAAGCATATTGTTGAGATTTTGCATTTTGGAACCAAGGTAAATATTGAAAGAAGGATAAAAACGTGTTCTCAAAATCACAACTCTTTAAGTTGTATGTCCACGTGACTATCTTTAATTGGCTGGTTTTTTAATTCTCGGATTGTGTTTCTTCACATGGGTTGTGGGCCATCCGATTTAATCAATGGTTGAGATCTTGAGTTGGCATTTTAACGTGATGGCTGATGACTTTTGAACTTTCACTTTTGATTCGGTATGTTGGTTTGTTTGGCTCTGAAGTTCTTCTTTCTCTCGAGTCTCTTCTTATTTTTCTCTTAGTTGATATATTCAGATTTTCAAAGTTTTTGTGAAATCCATGTGTAAATCACTATTGTGACAGTAACCTTGGGTCGATTTGTTGGCTGTGTTAATTAGGTTCTGTATAGTGTGTTAGGGTTTCATTTTGGGTTGAAGTTTTAGGAGATCTTTGGATCGTTAACTAAAACTCGTGTGATCAGATATTTGATCGATGTAAACTCTCTCTGGAAGGCATTCTTGGTGCACTAGTAGATTGGGCTGGTAGCTGAACCCCCCAGATTAGTCATAGCTGAACTAGGTCAACAATTTTCGGTGTTATTTTTCATTTTCTGCACTACTTATTGTCTGTCTTATAACTTGGTTGTGCGTTATTTAGGGTGTATTACACCCAACAATTGCTTTATTTATTTATTTATGTTTTACATTTTTTTCGTTATTTCTTCTTGTGTAGTATACGCAAAATGTTTTTTTATGTATTTTGTTGGCCTTGATTTTTGTTAGGTCATGTCAACTAATTCTGGTTCCTCCTACATAATCTTTGTTCCAGCACACGCAGACAAACAATAAATTGCATATGGGCTCACACTTCTTTCTTGCAGCATGCATCATGGAAGTCGGCCTCTACATAGTACTTTGGTATTCATCACCTCGGCTACCTTGTATGTGGCCTCACTTCGGCCAAGTTGGAGGTTGATGCAGAGCATGGGCTACTTTCATACTGATGGCTTATGTTTCCTCTCTTAAGTGTCAAATCTGTACATCATAGGTTTAGGTAGCATTTAATATTTCTAAAAAGTTGTCAATCTAGTGCTATGTTTGACCTCTAGATAGTAGATTAACTATTTGACTTTTTAGGAGCCCGTCATAAAGACATTACATCAATGATCCTTGGAGGATCTTGTATGAAATATCTCTCGGGAAGATAAGAAGTGGGAGATGCCATTTACTAATGTTGTGGAGGCTAGTTGCCTCACACTTCTTCCCTGTAGCATGTGTAATACTTTTTCTAGGTTATGGAGGTCGATCTCCACATGACATTTCAGCTAAAATGATGTATCATCTCAATAATCTTGTATATGGCCTCATTTTAACCGGGTAGAAAGACACTATGGAGCGTGGACTTGGTTGACTTGTTAGCGAGATCTACGTGGAAGTGATTTGGAGCTTCGTTAGTATAGGTGTATTTGTCAATCATAAAAGTGTACAATAAAGGTCAACAAATCAGTTTATATTAATTGCTCAATTTTATGCCATTGGCAATGTGTGTCCCACTTGGAAAGTCAGAAGAGGAGGTAAAGATGGAGTCAACTCTTTTAACAAAAGGAGGGAGAAGAACCAAGGGAAATAGTCTAGTAAAAGCAAAATCCTCTCAAGTGGAAGTGTAGAATCCACCCCTCTCCCGAACATTGAATCAATTTCTATTTTATTTTTATTAAATAAATTCCCAATAAAGATCCCCAATCTTCCATTGCTGGTGAGCGGCTCCAAGTATTGTAGCCTTGTTGGCACCTTTACTTGGACTCAAAACCATAAAACCCACCAAGCTCCACATATTCAGATAAAAATAATAATAATCAAACTCTCTCTTATAAGAGCCACTTTACCCATTACGATTCATTTATGTCACACTTGGTAGAGTTCCTACTATAGCTTAACTGGTTCAACAATCCCAAACCAATTTACACAATGTTCCACACAAACATTATAAGGGTAAAAGTGAAAATTTACAACAATAGTCGGTGCATACAACCATACAAATGTCAAAAGGTTCATCAATACAAAATAATTAATTCAAAGCATGGGCCCCACGTGTTGAAAATGAGACTTCAAAATTTACATATAATAGGGCCAAACGTATCTTACTTTTTCCACAAATCTCTCTCTCTCTTTCCAAAAAGATCAAAGATGGTTTCTCTTTATACATTTTTAATCGATAAATTTTTATCTTACACAACGGTGAGAGCAAATACAGTGAGTTCAAATGCAGTACATATTGCAATTACGATAGTTTGGTGCAAAATCGGTAAGTGCAAATACGATGAACTCAAATACGGTAAGTGTAAATACGATTTTATGGTGCAAATACGGTATGTTATGTACAAAATCAATAAGCGCAGATATGATGAGTGCAAATACGGTGAGATCAAATACGGTATATACTGCAATTACGGTAGTTTAGTGTAAAATCGGCAAGCGCGAATATGGTGAGCTCAAATATGGTAAGTGGAAATACAATTTATGGTGCAAATACTGTATCTTATGTGCCAAATCGGTAAGAGCAAATACGGTGACAAAAAAATGAAAAAGTCTCCATTAAGTTAAAGCATTCCACTTCCCAACACACATACAGTGGGCCCTACATGTAGAAAAATTGAAAACATTTACGTGTGATTTAAAAATCTTTTGACATAAAATTCAATTTTGAAAACCTAAAGCATCCCACCTATAAATGCCTTCCCAATAATAATAATATATATACGCACAACAACATATTAACGTCGTAATAGAGGTAAATTTGTTCGTGTTTTTCATTTGCATTTTAGTTGTTTATGCTACTTGTTGTTTGCAATTTGCTTTTTGTTTCACTCTGTCTCTCGTCATTTGTTGTTGATTTTCTTCATGTTTCGTGCTCTGAAGTTTACGGGTATGGTTAAAAGGTAAGCTTCTCTCTTAGATCTTCTATGAAAATTGTTATTTTGTCCATGTTCTAAAGTGTTTGTACATTTTTCACTTCTCTTGAAACACAAATCGTAGCACTGTACTTTGTTAAATTTTCAAATTGGAAATTTTGGAAGTCATGTGTTGTTTTTTTAGGGGTTTAAGTTTGTGTGTTTAATTTGATTTTTTTTTCCCCTTTTTTGTCTTCTTTCAAATTTAAAATTCTTGAAACTATGGTCGATATGTTCTTCTAGCCTTCTGTTGGGTTGGGTTTTGAGAACAAAATGGAAAAGATGAACCCATATGGTTATGGAATTAAGCTCTGCGATTCAATTGTTATAAAAAAAGCAACATGAGCCTCAAAAGAAAAATGGAAGTTTTAATTCAGGGAGTTTTGTGGATTTTTAGTCAGAAGGTTCATCAATACAAGATAATTAATTCAAAGCATGGGCCTCACGTGTTGAAAACAAGACTTCAAAATTTACATATAATAAGGCCAAACGGATTTTACTTTTCCCACAAATCTCTCTCTCTCTTTCCAAAAAAATCAAAGACAGATTCTCNTGGATTAGATGAACCCATATGGTTTTGGAATTAAGCTCTGCGATTCAATTGTTATAAAAAAAGAAACTTGAGCCTCAAAAGAAAAATGGAAGTTTTAATTCAGGGAGTTTTGTGGATTTTTAGTCAGAAGGTTCATCAATACAAGATAATTAATTCAAAGCATGGGCCTCACGTGTTGAAAACAAGACTTCAAAATTTACATATAATAAGGCCAAACGGATTTTACTTTTCCCACAAATCTCTCTCTCTCTTTCCAAAAAAATCAAAGACAGTTTCTCTTTATCTCTTCCCCGAAAATCCTTAAATAACAAACTCCTGTCTCGACGATCGAAACAAAGCGCAAGAAGAAGTGGAAATCTTCAATAGAAGCTCTTCTATCGACAAAAGAAGTTTCTCTATCGACGACGAAACGAAACAATAAGTATTATTACGAGCTTTCTTAGGGAAAATGTTTTGTTCCTTCGATGATGGGATCTTATGCATTTTTTTATATTTTTGGAAGGAAACTAGGGATTTTCGGTGACCTTTTCAATTTCTTATGCCCAAGTTTTTGAAATTCTAACTTTTATTTGGATGTTTTGTTCTTGGGTTGTTATTTATGGGTACGTGTCGACAACCAAACTAAATTGTAAGAAGAAGTGGGAATCTGCAAAAAAAATATCCTCTATCGACGACAAAATGAAAAAATAAGTTCCATTACAAGCTTTCTTAGGTAAGTTGTTCTTTTGTTTCATTGTTGGGAACTTATGTATTCCCTTTTTTTTTTTTTGGAAGGAAAAGGGAGATTTTTGTTGGCCTTTGAATATCATATGCACAAGCTTTTTAAGTTTGAACTTATCTTTGGATGTTTTGTTTCCGTGTTGGTATTTTTGGGTAGGTTTTTTGGGTCGATTATTGAATAGCTGGAAATAGTTTTCTGAGTCGGTATCTATGATTTTCACTGTCAATTTTTGGAGTTGAATATTTATTAATTTAGGAGTCATGTTTCTTGTTGTAGTGGAATTTTATTTTATTTTTTTTCATTCTATGTGTGTTACCCGACTTTATATTTTTGTTTCATTGGGTACGGATACTAAACTTAGAGGGTTTGAAATTATGTGCAAAAGTATGATGGACTACTGTATAGAATTTATTATGTTAAAAAATTTAGAATTTTTGGCTAATATATATTTTTGGTTCACGATTCAAATGCATGAGCTTGATGTGTTGTTTACTTTGTGGTTATATTTATTGTTAGTTTAGTATTAGGTATGAGCATTTTATTGTTCTTATGGATTCTTCGGAAGCATCTGCGAATCAAATGCATGGTTCTCGTAATCTTGAAAGTATTCATGAAAGCGCAAGTGAATCATACAATGCGTTCATTCGTCAACAACAAAATCGAAGACAGATGGATAGGAGGAATCGAATTCAAACAGTGTACATTGATCGTCATAAAAGAATAAATGATTCTAAGGTATCCGAAAATCATAATTTGGATGTTACCCATGTGCATCTATCTATAATACAGTCTGAGTCTGAGCCTTCTACTTCAAGACAAAAATTGACAGATCTTTTTTATTTTCAACTATAAGGAAGTTTTAACTTGTTGAATATACCAACTACTGCATATGTATTGTCGACCTGTAGCTATTGCAAACATTGTGATGCACATAAATTATGTAGGGAAAGTAAAGGATTTTGTTGCTCCGATGGAAAAGTTAAATTGTCTATGTCTGATTCGCCACCTAAATTGCATGATTTATTTACTTCTAAAGAACCTAAATGTATGTAGTTCAAAAAATTCTCACGCGGATATAATAATCATTTTGCGTTCACTTCATTCGGTGTGAAGTATGATAAAGAGCTATTTCAAGCATACAAAGGCATTTACACATTTAGAGTTCAAGGACAAGTATATCATTACATAAATCAACTTATGTCGAATAATAACACGCTTTCTCATATACATTTATATTTTTATGGCACAGATAATGAACTTGAAAGTAGTATGAAAATATCAGAAGATTTAGTTGAATCTACTATAAGTATTTTAATTGAAATTTTGAAAGTAAATCCATATAGTATATTTTTTATATCTTTAAGTGATATAACGAATTTGCATGATCATTGCATGCAAATAAGATGCGACCCAAGAGTTGATCAAAGAGTTTTCAGTACTCCTTCAACTTCTCAAGTAGCTGCTGTATGGGTTGATGAGGATGAAAATGCGAAAACTCATGTTTGTGACATTATTATATGCAGTTATTCTGGTGATTCGCATAGTATTCATTATTATTATGGTTATTATGATCATTTGCAATACCCTTTAGTTTTTCCATTTGGAGAATTTGGTTGGCATGAAGACATACAGAGATGCAAAAATGTAAACGTTCAGCCTCATAATTTGCCTGATTGTGTTGTGGTTCCTACCAAAATAAATTCTACAATTGAAATTATTGAAAAAGAGGTTGCATGTTTGTCAATATACTTTTCTGTACGTTGTCTAACTGTTCAATATAATTATTGTTAATGAATGTGAAAATTCGTTTTCTTTTTCCTCATTCAGTGCTTAATGGAATGAAGAAACGATCACATGTTTCTTGTCGTGAATATTATTCATACAAGTTATAAATTCAGCATTCTGGTAAGTCTATGTTGCTTCATACCGATAGACTTCTTCAACAATATGTAGTAGATATGTATGTTATGATTGAAACTGCCTAGTTAGATTATTTTTGAAATAATCAGAAATAAATTCGTGCTGAACTTTATCAATGTATTGTTGATAGTGTTCAGGGCTACAAGATTGAAAGAAGTTTATTTTACCACAATATTTTACATGTGACCTTAGAGATATGCTAAGGAGATATTTAATTGCGATGGCTATTGTCCAACGTTATGAAAAATTAGATATATTTGTAACTGAAATTATGCAATAGCTATATTTGTGCCCTATAACATGCAATCCAAATTGGCCTGAAATTAGGCAAGAGTTAAAACACAACGATGAAGTTCAAAATCAACTAGATCCAATTGCACGTATATTTAGAGAAAAATTAGAATAGTTAAAAAATGATTTGTGCAAAGAGAATATCTTAGGCCATGTTGTTGCTCATATTTACATGATTGAATTCGAAAAAAGAGGACTTCATCATGCGCATTTGTNACACAATGTAAGTATTTTAGGCCCTATTATTACGCTTATATATGCGATTGAATTCCAAAAAAGAGGACTTCATCATGCGCATTTGTTGTTGATTTTTAATTGTGCCCATAAAATTTATTGTGCTGAACAAGTTGACATGATAGCATCTTGTGAGATTCCTAATGAAAATAATTACTCTCATCTTCATTCTATTATTGTAAAACACAATATGCACGGCCCTTATAGAAATCTTCATCCAAAGAATGTATGCATGCTAAAAATACTGGTTGTATGAATAAATATCCTATCGAATATTGTAACACTACTATATTTGGTGATAACACATATCCATTTTACAGATGTCGTAATAATGGTATTTGTATTAAAGTTAGAGCCCACATGTTGGACAATCAATGGGTCGTCCCATATAATCCTTATTTAAGTATAAAAAATGACTGTCATATCGTTGAGATATGTTCTTCTATTAAAACTATAAAATATTTGTACGAATTTGTATACAAATGACATGATTGTATTAATTTTTTAATTGGTAAGAATCAATCAAATAAGGAAGTTGAAGAAATTTCTACTTACCGGTCTGCTAGATGGATATCTCCACTTGAAGCTATGTGGAGGATTTTTTCTTTCAATTTATTCGACTGTTTATTCTTTACAACTTCATATTGAAGATCAACAAGTAAGATACAACGATAAAGATAATTTATCTACTATTATTGAAAATGAAAATATGAGGAGATGGATGTTAACTGAATTGTTTCGAGTGAATGAAGCAAACGAATTTGCATGAACACTATTGTATAAAGATTTCCCAACACATTTTGTCTGGAATGCAAATAAGAAAATTTGGACTCCTAGAAAACAACTTGTTATAGGACAAATTGTCACTGCCAATCCAAGTAAAGAAGAGCGATATTTCCATGCATTCTTCTTAACCATATTAGAGGGCCAACATCTTTAATGATTTAAAAACTTAGAATGGGGTAACTTATGCTACATATCGAGAAGTAGCACTTTTACAAGGTTTTATAAGATGAGACAATCATTGTGAAAAATGTCTATCTGAAGCTATTGTGTACGAAATGTCTGGCTCTTTAAGACGTCTTTTTGCTACAGTTCTTACGCTTTGCAATCCTGATCATCCAAAGTTATTGTGGGATAAATCTAAAGCATATATTATTGACGATTATGTACATCAAAATATATCTGTTAAAGTTGCTGAAGTACGAGCTTTGGAAGACATTAGTTCTATTTTAGAACTCCTAGGTAAAAATATCAATGATTATGGAATAGTATCATTTTCTGTAGATATAGATGAGGATGATAGATTGACCAGAATGGTTGCAGAGGAAACAGTGAATTTGGATATTTAAAGGGAGCTTTGCTTGTGTAGCAATGTTAAATAAAGAATAACAAATTGCATATGATACGATTATGAAAAAAGTAAAAACTGAATCGAGTGGTTCTTTCTTCATTGACGGTCCGGGGGAACATACAAGACTTTTTTATACAAAACATTGCTAACTGGTGCGAATTCTCAAAATTTAATTGCTTTGGCAACATCGTTCTCTGGAGTATCTGCATCTCTTTTACCTAGATGACGAACAGCTTATTCAAGATTTAAAATTCATTTGGAAACAGTTGGTGAAGTTAGTTGCTCTATTAGTAAGCATTCGACTTTAGGATCTTTGTTGAAAATGTGTATGTTAATAATTTGGGATGAAACACCATGATAAATCGTCGTGCTATTGAAGTCGTAGACAACATGCTTAAAGATGCTACTGATAGTAACTTGCCTTTTGGTGGGAAAGAGGTTGTTCGCGAAGGAGATTTTCGACAGGTTCTACCGATAGTACCAACAGGGAAAAAAGAAGATATAATGAAGGATAGCTTAGTTTTCTCAAACCTATAGCCTTTGTATATATAGCTAACTACCTTTGGTTGAGAATATGATAGCAAAATTAGATCCTGCATTTTGTGATTACTTAAAATTGGAGATGGAATAGAAGAACATATTTGTAATTGCGTTCAACTTCCTAACAGTATAATTTTGCCATTTAGGATGAAACAACATCTCTAAAAAATTTGATACGTCATGTTTTTTCAAATATAGAAGCATATACTGATAATTTACATGACATTGTAAACAGAGTTATTCTTATGCCTACAAATGAATATGTTG
Source organism: Fraxinus ornus (assembly GCA_903798235.1). Lineage (NCBI taxonomy): Eukaryota > Viridiplantae > Streptophyta > Magnoliopsida > Lamiales > Oleaceae > Fraxinus > Fraxinus ornus. The sequence continues at coordinate 9,558 of CAIGRF010334679.1, forward strand.
ACTATATTAACAAAATTTTGCTCAACCAAATTCCTGGTGACATTTTCACATGTTATAGTTTTGATGAAGCAATTGACAGATTAGTTTGACACCAAATGGTATTCCACTGCATAAATTGAAACTTAAGGTAAACTGTCCACTAATGCTATTGTGGAATATTAATCATTCTGAAGGTTTATGCAACAGGACTCGTCTTACTTGTCGAAAATTTGAGAAAAATGTAATTTTGGCTGAAATCACAACTGGTGAATATCGTGGTAAATATGTATTCTTACCAATGATCTCTTTTATACCTCTTCATAATGATCGAAATTCAATTCAATTTAAGAGGACTCAATTTCCAATTAGGCATTGCTTTGCAATAACAATAAGTAAGGTACAATGTCAAACCTTAGATTTTGTTGGTTTATATCTTTCAAGACTAATCTTCTATCATGGACAACTATATGTGGCATTATCGAGAGCAAAAACAAGCACATCTTTGAAAGTTTTACTGAAACCATCAAACACGGACAACTTACACAACACATGCACTAAGAATGTTGTGTACAAGGAAATTCTTTCATTTATACATCCATAGAACTACAATCTTTTCATAGGTATATATTCACTTATCTTTGTAAGTTACTTATAATTAAAGTTGTACTCCAAATTGAGTTCCATAGCTAGCAATTTCCATTCAATTGCTTATATATTTCGTTACTATATTTCCATTTACAATTTGGCATAGTAACTATGAAATTGCACTTCTAAAATCAAAGAGGCGTGACTTTAAGCATACATATGCTCATGATTTATTTACGGCGGTTGTCATGGATTGTCTCTTCCTCCTGCTGCATATATGTTCATGTCAATTTTACTGAATGTCAATGTTAAGAATTGTACATCTAATATGTGATTTTTATAATGATGAACTGGTGCAGAATTTCATTTGAAAACTGAACATGAGTCCAAGTGAAACGGGTAATATTGTTGTGGGTACAATATTGATGCCAAGCTACCAGAGGGCAATTGAATACAGGATATTGCAGTTTTTACTGTGTCTCTTGGTAATGATGTGGACATTATATGTCTTTAATTTTGTTCTTCTATAATACAAGTGATAGTGATCTAGTTGTACTTTACTCAATACAGATAGTGTACCATTTCAAACTATGAATAGACAGTGTTCATCCGTTCTTGAACCTATAGCTCATGTTGGTACAACCATTGAATCTACATTTTACGATATTGGTATTTCAATCTTTTCATTATCATGTTAGTTCTATAACTATTAGTCATGTGGGTCTGGTTAAAAATGGCATTCAGATTGATGGGTTTGCTTTTATATTGCGCAGAATTTGACTGTTCAACTGTAGATGCAAGAAATGGTTCTAAACATTTGAACTTTAGGTTTCACTGGCTAAGATTCTCTAACTATATTGTTCTATAATGAGCTAGCCGATGTAACTGAAGTTAGTGCCAGAAATAATTATGAGTGGGAAATATAATTGCAGAAGCTATGAGTAAAGTGACCAGGAAAGATGTGGTGACTCTTGAAGGGAGAAGTTCCGAGAACAATTCGTATGATGTTGAAGGCATGCAATTCGACAGTGATTATATTTCTCAGTACTTTGTCACAAATAATGAAAAAATGGCTGTCGAATATAAAAATTGCAAGGTATTTATGATATTTTCGAGATTATCTCCTTCTTTCTATTATAGTTGTTGGATCCATGATCTTGACTTTCTATTATAAATTTATCACAACAAAGCTGTAAGAAATACATTACATCATTCCAAAGGATGGTTGAGAACATTCCTCTTATAATACTTTCATGTACATGTTATATCATCAGGATATATGAGATTTTGGATCCAAAGGATAGTTGAGAGCCAGGTTTAAAGCTGCATTTCGCCTTCTCCACAACCGTGAACAAATGTTGGATCCCTTTCAAATCCTAGAGGTACAAGTTTTGTTTCTCCTGCTTCACTTTACGCTTTACAGAGGAATGCTTGGAATGAAATCATTCATGTTACAAATATTGGAAACAATTAGTACCATAGCTATTAACTTTGTACTTAAATATAATGCATTTCGTTTTAGGTTAGGGAGTCCACCCCCCTTTTAAACAGTCAGAAATCTCCCTTTATTTATTCTACGAATTGTTGTGTAGAAAAAAATAATTGAATGAAGGAGAATTCAACACATTTAACATGCTAACATTACCTTCAAAATAACCAATCACATTATTATTAATAAAATTGGGAGGCAAAATCGGACTGTTAGCCGACGTAAAATTGGAAATCGAAGAAGAATTGTTATTTCACGTCGATACTTGATGTCCTAGCCTCCTTGGAATCCTCTTTCTTGCAAGGAGGACCTTGTTGCTTCAGATAGAGAGAGATAGGAAGAGTGGTGGAATAAGAGGGAGAGATGATGGATTTCTCAAGATTTGTAATATCTTGTACAAGTCAAAGTGGGTATTTTTCTTTGCAGTTGGGCCTAATTTTCCCTGAATAATCTACATTTGGTGATGTCCTTTGCCTTGCCCTCACTTCAGTTGCCTTTCTTCATTACATGAATATTAGGTATCAAAAACAATTTGCCAAGATAGTTTCTATATAAATTTTCAAAATTAATTTGCCTAATAATGTGGCGTGACATTTGTATCTTTTTCTATAATCTTCAAATACTTTTGTGTAACTATGTATTCAATCTAAACACTCATAAACAAAGAGAAATATAATCTTTTCTAGGAAACTATGCACGCTATGAGTTGGGTCATTCGTGCATGCCCTAGGCCCATTGCACGTACATGTCAGGCAAATTATTGTCAAACGATCTCCCTGGACGATGATGTAAGTATAGTATTTATTCAGTCGGCTCTAACCAAATGACCAAATATGCTTCGACACCACAAGTGACTAAATTATCGCGTAACCCACTTGGACCATTTGAAGTAGCCTAATTACATTAGTGTTACTCATGACCCAACCCAAAAGATCTGGATGGCTTTGAAGGTGTTAGCCTACTTAATTCTTCTCATTTTGGGCCTACCTTTTGACCTAATAGCCCAAACCTAATCTTAACCTATTTAGTGCCTTGCCCATTACTGTTATGAATGTGAAAAGGTTATGAGCAGCCGTGTATTCTTGAGAAAACCGATTCTTCATCTCCTTTGCTTCGTGCCTTGGCTAAGTGCTTTTCTTTGGGAGGTCTTTTTCTCTTGTTCTCTACTTAGCCTTTGTGGCTATTTTCTCTTGGCTG
>CAIGRF010334684.1:0-10666 GCA_903798235.1 Fraxinus ornus
CAAAGAGCCAAGATATATTTATCAAACCGCCAGACTTTCCTGCTGAATGAATACAAACGGGCGTGGTGTTCAATTCCAGATTGATAACATGTTTAACAAGAAATGGTTGGGTAAACTGCTTGAAATTGAATGTTGATGTCGATGTTACGGCCAACGATGGATTAGTTCCTAACGACAATTTCCATCCTCAAAAATCCACAATGAGGGCATAAAATACTTATTGTCCCTCATATTTTTAAATAAATAAATGCAAGGAAACGTGTGCATGGATGAGAAAAATAAAAAGGTAATTTGGGAGTTGGAATGACATTGCACTGATGAATCTTTAGAATTGAGGAATTAGGTATTTTCAAATACAAGGGCATCGAGACTTAATATTTATTATTATTATTTATATTAGCAAAGGCCTTTCGGATCATTATAAATGCAAATGTGTTGAGCATTAGTATAAGTGACATTCAAGCGTCATTAATTGATAAATCATCTTAAGAGTAGGGTCGTGATTCCCATTTAGATGCTCGTGATTTAAAGACATGTCAACTGTCATTTAAAGGGAACTGACAGTTGACATGGTGGTACTCCCACCAAATAAAAGTCATTTAGCACTTCACAACCCCCATCAGTATCACCCAAGGCATTCAGGGAAGGAAAGCAATGGCTCAACAGGTACTAATCTATCCTACCTTGAAACCCCTGCACTACCAAGCAAACTCTCACTCAAACACACAAATGAACACACTCTACTCTCTGCACAAAAACCACCCCGACCACTGCCTTCCCATTACGAGCATGTAGGCTATGCAATACTAGACTGCACTGAACACTAGAATGAACAAGATTGCAGTTCCTCTTTCTCTACTGTGCAATGTTGTTCAGTGGACGTTACCAAACATGACACGAGGCTATACGTGGACTAGTTTTGAAAACTTAGTGATAATCAATCTAATATTCTGAGCTTATTGAATGATTTTCTTGAATTTGAAGGAAGAAGAGTGGCCTTTGGGGCTGCAAACTTTGCCAAGAAATCGTGATCTCAATTGCTTGCTCTCCTTCAACTCTTTGTTCACTTCTGCTCCCAACTCTTCCACTGATTCTTCTTCTGATATTGATAATGAGGTCAGTCTATATAACAAAACTTATAATGTAAAAACTTCTTATAGTGGGTTTGTCTGGGTGTATGCAGAAATAAAAAAATCTGGGTTTCAAGCTACAAATAACAAAGAAAATTTAAAATACTGGTTTTGCACTTCTCTTGTTTGGATAGTGTGGAGTTTAATTATACTGCACCATTCTATTTCGAATTCCAGGCTATTTTAGGCATTCTTTAAAGATCAATCTAATGTTCTTAACGTACGAAAGATAATATAGTAGGCAGTTTGAGAGGTGTGAGAACAACATTGTACTTATTCCTTTATTTTTTGGTTAATCACTATAAATTTGTACGTCTGTATGTTTCCGTCTTTCTTTTTGGTCTCGATTAAGGCTTAATCCCTAACACTATTCATATGAACAGCCCCTTTTCAATTCCAAGATTGGCACTTAAATTTTGTCAACTCACTCTTGCTAACTAATAACATATATATGTAACCCCTTCGGGGATGGCGGAATTGGTGGAGCAGGTGAACGCGAAGACGTCACGAGTTCGAATCCCCTGTCAACACTTCCTCGATTGAGCTCGTCGCACTGGACTTGTCTAGTACAGTTTATCTCTCCTGTGTAGTTTGCGGGCTACTGCACATGGAGCGAAATTTACCCAGTGCACACTCACGGAAAATAAAAAAATAAAAAACATCTGTACAAATTATTGTCTACTGTGTGTGTGTGTGTCAGTGTGTGTTCATGTTAATCTCGTCTTTGTCAGATTGGGACATGTTTACTTAAAGCTGAAAGGTGTGAAAGCACTTTACCCTTTTCACATGGCTTTAAATGATTTTGTTTCTCATAATCCAGTTCGATTTACTTTTATGGGGCATGTTGAGCTGCATTCCCCCAACTCAATTAACCAAGTAGAGTTCTCAAAATGTGTTAGATACTAAACTTCAATGGCCGTAAAAGACTCGACCAATTCAAGAATGTGAGACAGTGTGGCCTGCCCAAAACCGGGTCTTGCCAGTCCAGCTTGACATGCTTTACAACTAGTCAACCCTATCCCTCAACGAAAGAACAAAGAAATAAAAAAGAAAAGACACAGGTCTTAATGATAATGTTTGAGTGAACTGATTAAATCCAGTTCTAGAGCCAGCTTAATTGTACTCTCTTTTACAACTATAAGCTCTGCGGCCCCTAAAAATTTGCTAAACGTAACTCAGCAGTCCTGGCTAATCAAGAACTCATCTTTACCTCATAAGTACTTTTAAGTAATGATACTACGTTAGACTGTAAAGCAGAAAATTCACATGCATTAGTATTCCTTTTGAGGGATAGATTTTCATAGCTTTCTCCTTGTTATGTTAATGATCATTCTCTGTTTTCAGACCACCGGTTCTTACTTCCCCGACAAAGACATCACGTTCGGGAGCCTTATCGGTGTTTCAAGCATTGTAGAGCACTCGAGAAGATCGATGAAGGGAAGAATAGTAGAACCTACAAGGAACAAGAGGAGTTGCAAATACAAGAGTTGGTTTTTATCCCTATGCTCAAAGTTGAGCAGTGATTCTGTGTGCATGAACAATACCCCGTCTCTAGGCCAATTTCTTGAAGTCGAAAGGAGAACTGCTAGCTTTTACAGGAGAAATTCGAGCTTGTGATGGAAGATTGGAAAGTACGAAAGTACTAGACAATGTTAAGGAAGAAAAATAAGGTTAACTCTTGTTTATTATATCATTTAGTCCTACCCAATATTCTATGTTAAACATGCTAGGGATGATTTTTCTCATGCTTGAGACCCTATTCGTTGTTTGTAGTCATCTAACTATTTGTACTCCTTTCTATTCCACATGATTTCAAATTCTTCTATAGATGAATTTGCATTGCATTGCATTGCTTACTTGTACCTTTCACCTTAATAAATTCCAATCAACTCAAAGGTCGATATTTTATTCTACTTGTATGGCAACCCCTATGAGACAAGTTCTGAATATGCCAGAATAAATCAAGGCCCAAGCTAAATACAGATGCTAAGAAAAGAATTTTTGATGTTAAAATCACACAAGCAAAGCACAAGTGCAAATTAGAGGGTCTTAATGAATTCATTGTGTTCCCACGTGTTCCTAAATCAAGGTTCTTGTAGGGAAGTTTACCCAAATTTATGTGATCAAAAAAATTTCACATCGCAATCGAGTCAAGAGGTATTAAATAGAAATAAACAGTATAATAAACAAGATTAGCTTATTTTTCTTCCTTAACTCTCCAATACTATCCAATCCTTCGTACCACACGTCATGTGCATATAATTAATACGCACAGTTCGACAACACTGTCCATGACAAGAGAAAAGATTTTAAGTTCTTTTTTTCTTTAATCCTAACATGTCATTTATAACATAGATACCATGTATAATAAATATTTATTTATCATCTTTCTCAAAGAAGAGTTGGGTAGATTACAATAACAAAGTCCAACTAGGTGATTACACTTCAGATCATTTCATCTTTTAACAATAAACTTCTTCGCGTCTCTTCATTTCAGCACGATTGAGTTCAAAGATATCTTGCAACAACATGGTAAAGCATCAATCTACACCAATTCTTAATGCTTATCAAACCCCTCATTGCATTCAGCAGCAACCTTCCCCAAACCACAACCCAATCTCCCAAGTGAAGTCAATGGTGACAAACTCTTGAAGCTGCTGCCTTCGTCAAGATTAAGTGACTTTCTTGTATTTTTTGGTTTCATCAGGCTACATTCCAACTCCACGTCACTGTTGGTTTTGGTCTTGGCAACAGCTAGTTGGGTGATGGGACTTCGACAAAAGGGACAGACTGGAACCTTTGAACAATCTGTTCCAATATTGGGTTTGTTGTGGCAGCACAAGGCAAGAATGCAATGAGCGCACATCTCATGCCCACATTTTTGAACCTCAATTGTACAGACCTGCTCAAAGCAGATGCAGCATAGCTCGACATTGCAAGCCTGTTTAACATGGAAAATTTCCCATTTCATCTTTAGGAGATCATTTTATGACAGAAGATTAGGCGGCCATGTATCATTGGTTATAGGATGCAAATCTGCAAGGGTGTATAATTAAATCTCCCCTCTTTCTCATAGGTGAATATATTACTGAACTCATTATGTCTCTATCTTAAAAATTTCACAGTGAAAATAAAAGAGATTCTACTATGTTTTGACCGTGAGCAAACTCCCGCATCAAATCTATGTGGTAAGCTATTCCTCACAAGTTTCTTCATGCAATCACAGAGTATGAATCGACACGTGGAAATAAGTAGCAAAATTAGGTACCTCATTGCCATCGTCAACACCATCGTCAATGCCACAGAAATTTGAGGGTGGCAAAAGAGAGTTGGATGTCTCCTTCAAGATTGCCTTTTCTCTCTCCTTGTTGGCCATAATTAGGGCTTTCTCTAATAAGGCTTTCGCTTCAGAATTCAGCTCGTTGATGAACTTCAAGCGTGATGGCCAGGTTAAAGGCTCTGGGGCTGATGGATTTAACAAAGCTGCACAGGCTTCATGCTTGTACTTAGCTGCAACCATGTAAGGTATTCTCCTGCAGAGAAACGATAATGTAATCACAAAATTCTTACAAGCAAACATGATCAGCGATAACAGTACAAAGAATATAGCATCGATGATGGATTTAGTATTCAGAAATATATATGGCATAGAAAGGGTTGTGGAGGATTTGATGTTAAATGAAGTCTCCTACCAGTACAAGCACAAGATTTACTTATGCTTTCCTTATTCAATCGAGAGGAGGATCGTCATAACTTTGGTGTTTCATAAGATATCTGTCGACCTAACCTATTTTTTAAGACTCTGTAGCTGCGGGGGAAATAATAATGTTGAATTAGACATCCAATTGTGTGAGCTTCCACAGTTTGTAACATTCCTTTTAAACTTAAGTACTTAACCCTACCACTTTATTCATCTTATAAGAAACCCATAAATACATACAATCATGAAATTTATGCAATGAAAAGCTGAAAAACTGGTCTTCACAAGGGACATTACTGGAACAAATTATTTTCTAGTGACATTTTGCAATGACCTTGTCTTCCATGATAGTCATATAAATGAGAAAATATGTTAATTAATTAGTTACCTATAAACTTAAAACCAAGACAACCATTCAAGTTAGCTATGTTTTATGTTAAAAGTTTAAAGGAAATGCCGCCAGAAAGTTCATACTCGTAAATAATTTCATTTGCTCACCCAGAGGAATCTCTCAGGAGACGATCAGCACCCCAAGCAAGCAATTCCCGGACACAGTCCAAAGAACCATTCCGAGCAGCCAAATGAAGAGGTGTACTTCCTAGGTAGCTGATGGCAGAAACAATCATTATAGCCTATAAATTGCAATGAAACTAAAAAATTTCAGAATTTCAAGTTAAATGATTACCTATATCCAACACCACAAGCAGTAGCACACACAAGAGCCCCACTGCTCAATAGAATACGAACACACTCTGCTTGCCCTTGACGGGCGGCCAAATGCAATGGGGTGGACCCACTTCCATCTCTTATGTTAACAAATCTGGTAAATCCCCTGACCTCACATTGAAGCAGGAGAATTAGTAGATTGTTTTTCGAAAGATGCACATAGGCCAGCAAATACATCGTAGGAAAAAGGAGAGAAATAATCACCAAGAATGAGCAACAGGGGTCAAATGGGCAGCAGAAAGAATCAATCGCAGGCAATCTGAATAACCATAGTAAGCTGCATAATGCAAACAGGTTCTTCCATGTAATGTATCAAATGTTAAAATCTGGAAGAAGAACATGAAGAACCGGTCAACAAATTATTGGCAAAAAAAAAACCAATAATAGCTAAAAGGAAAAGAAACCAACAATATTTGAATAAAAAATTAAATACAAGGACAATACATTTGCTCCTGCTTGAATCAGCCTTTCAGCGCAGGAAATCTTGCCATGCATAGCAGCTAACATCAATGGAGTCTAAGCCCATCAGAATTGACAAATATTTTAGTATACATACCCAAAAAAAAAAAGACAAAAAGCTGACTATTGCAAAAGCCATCTAATTCAGAAATAACATAATAATGACAAAAGAAATTTCGCTTAAACAATAATCAGTCAACACGCGCACGCACATTCACATAACACATAAACAGAGCACACCTGTTTGTGGCGATTTAGAATATCTGGATTTCCAATTCGATCCAGAAGCATAGAGAGGACCTAACAGAATACAAACCCAGAAAATCAAAATTAAAACCATCTAAGTGAAAATCAAACCCCGTCAATGAATTGTAACTTTATAAACTATGAATGTGAGACAGTAATATTAATAAGAAAGATCACGAAAACCCCACCTCGACCCGCCCATTGGCGGCTGCCACATGAAGTGCAGAGAGCCTCTTATTAACAGATTTCAATGCCAACACACTCGGATCCTCATCCGCCATTGCTTCAACTGTTTCCATCTCTCCCTTTTGGACCGCAATGAACAGTTCATGTTCTTGGGATTCTCTGCAACTGAGCCCCTGCCCCATTCTCTTAGCATCAATGGAGAGCCCCCAAGAAATTGCAATTCACGCGCCACCCACCACGGCTGATGAGGCAGTGGCAGCGGCCGCCCAACGAGAATGAGTGAAGAATTGGAGGGGCCGATGAGAAGGGCAATCTGAAGTAGTGGAGTGATCTCGGATTATGAACCTGCCCGCCAAGATTTCGGGCAGATAACTGTACGTGTTTGCTCGATTTTCGGGCAACTGTCGGATTTTCTTTTCAGGGTAAATTCTAAGCTCGGTTCTTTTGTGCATGCATTTACATGCCAATAATATTTTGAATATAAAAATAATTGGTGATTTATTGACTTTGTTTGACAGAATTTTTATTTTTTTGTGAAGAGTTTTATCTAAAATAAAGATCATCTAAAAAAAGCACTTTAAAATCACCCAAACAAATTACTAAAATTTCTTAATTCATAAGTAATTTTTAACTTTTCAAAACTCGATCAAGGATTCAAGATAGGTCTAAATGTCAAAATATTATTTTTTTTAATCGAAAACTAAACTCATGTTTGATTTCACTAAAAATTATATTTTAAGTAATTTTGATAAGAATTGATGAAATATGTAGTTAAAAATTTGGTAAAAATTATAGATCCAATAAAATGTGTGATTGAAAATTAATTTGAAAAAATAGGGATCAAACATATGTTACATGTCAGTAGTGACATTCGCTCATAAAGACTTTGGTAAAGGTCAAAAGAACTGATTCTCTTTATTTATTTTTTTAAACTCGGTAGGCTCTACCGTTAAAAAAAGTGACCAAAAGAATCTACTTCTTTTCATCTTTAAAGCAAAGTCAAACACACACTTATGTTTTTGCTAAGTTTAAAATAAACGGTGAAAAAATGAGTTTTTACAGATTTTCAACTTCGATGAATAAAAAATTTACACTCCATTTGGATACAATTTATAATTTTTTTTTGTAAATTCAATCAAAATTAAATATTAATTTCAAATCCATATCAATTATTCATTATTGTCCACATATTTTGTGGAATCTTCTATTATTCTTCTTTATATTTTGATTTATAAAATTGCCAAATGAATGTTTAGTTATTTGACAACTTGTTTATTTACTTATTAGTAAATCTACTTATAAGCAAAACTACACATGTTCTATGCTACTTTGAATTGAAACACAGATCTTTCATTCTATTTTTTTTTTTTAAATTTTAAAAACGACAGTTTATTATTATTCTACATAGTCATTTATTTATCCTCATTAAGTATGAAAACACTAAGCCCCCGTTTGGGATTCATTTTAATTTGTTTTTGGAGAAAATGTATTTTTGAATAGTGATTTTTTTTTTTTTTAAAGAGAATGATTAAAAAATAAAGAAAAAATTTTAACTTATGTATAATATTATTTTATTGGAGATTGTTTGATTAAAAAAAATGAGAGAAAAAATGTATTAGGAGCTCAAACGGGGGCTAAATATCATTTTCATTTTTTGATTGAAAAAAAAATCAATTAACATGAATATATAAATTAATTTCTCATTATGAATTGTATAATTACCTTAGTGATATTGATTTGTGGATTCTATTTTGTATTCTGCAAAGTCTTGTCATGTCCGTTAGTCACTTCCTTCGTCAAGTTCCACTAGAAAAGTTCACCTACATGCTAATTGATACCTCGGTGAAAAGCACCCCTCACAATAGGGGGATTCACAATTTTTTTGTTGAACATGGGCAACCTTATTGTGAGGGTGGTGTCAACCCCAATGTACAAATAGCAAAACTCAAACTTGTATAGTTGTACTGGGCATATGTTCATCATATCCTATGCTAAAGCCTAAGGCTCTTTGTGTACAATTCCAATATAAAAAACAAAACTTCTTACACGCTTTGAACCGAATCGTCTCCTTGTCTGTTTACTTTCCTCCGCCTCATTAGTCATCAGTCGATGGCACGAGACTTTTTCCTCCAAACACATTCAAAGCACAACTTATTCATCTCCCAAAACTTTAAAGTTTAACCGCATGAGAGATGACTCAGCCTAGCATTCATATCCAGTAACTTAAGTTCATAGAGGACTAGTTCACTTTTAAATAATTTTACTAAAAAATTTATTAAAAATGCCACTTATTCAAATTATTTAGGATTCAGAGATAAATTGACAGTGCATAATGCATTTTTCAGTTCACACGATAGTATGACTAGTTACAATAGTTAAAGGTTTAAACAATTTGGTTCTTTCCGTAAAGTTAGCACTAAATCGAGCATAAATTTATGACATACTTTCTTTCTTCAAAAACTGAATGATTTAATTTGAAACCCTCCTTGAAAATATGAGATTTATTTTTTTATTTTTTTTGTGTTTAAAAACGATTTTTTATTGGGTTTTTGTGATTTTTTTAGTAGTACTTCTTGAGAAAAACTGCAAAAAAAAGTTACTTTTAAATGTGGCCAAACATGTAGTGCCAAAGGCGTGGGATCAAGTCATCTTTGGAGTGACCAGATACAGGATGCCTATGAACTCGAGTACTCGACATGACCTGCATTTCTTGGCAAACCAGCCTGTTTAAAGTACGTTAGGCTTGTCTGGACTATATGTGGATTATTTTCATTTTTTTTTTCTTTATTTTGTTAAGATAACTTTAAAAATATAAAAGTAAAAGGTAAAAAGTTGTCTTTAGGCTAAGGCAGTTGAGGCCAGTGTCAAGCCTAATAGTCGATGGACAGCCATATCATTTTGACACTCCTAACTCAGTAGCATTTGCCTACCCCTCGTCCTTTTGGTATTATACAATTTATAAGTTGAAAGGAAATTGGTGGTGGTTATTGTGTTCGTCCGAATGTGCATGTCATGGTGTTTAGAGAGGAAATTGGTGGTGGTTATTGCGGTGGACAGACAGTGCAATTCTGAAACATGGTGGGGCCTTTGGTTGTATTCACACAATTAATTGACCTTATCATTTTACATCATATAATATGTCACAGGGACTTATGATTGGGGTTAAAGAATAGGGAAAATTGAAGCAGCGGTACCAAACATTTCATTAAATAACAGACTTTGTTCAAACATTTCATTCGTGTCATCCACGATACCAAACATTTCAAAATGTCGCAGTTGGAGCCCAAGTGGATGAAAACTATTAGTTTGACCGTTAGTCAACCAAAATTCAAAAGTTTAACCAAATGTTGATTAATTTTAGAAGGATAAAAAGGTAATTTTATATTTTACATATAAAATAACAAAAACAAAAGACATAAGTCAAAAAAGAAAAAGAAAACAATGTTCATATCCCACTCCACCCACTCCAAAATCAAAAATCAAAAACCACCACCTCCGCCGTTCCCCCACCACACACCAACCTCCACCTCCTTCGAGTTCCCCCTCCAAGTTCTTCACCCATAGTAATCTTTGTCACATTACCAGATCAATGTGCAAAGGCGTTGCTGGAAATTCGATGACCAAGAGTTCGTCGACGATGAGGAGGATCTGATGATGGCTACGACCGATGGTGAGGAGTAGAGGATGTGCAGAGGCGATTAGGGAGGAGTGAATAGTATAAGCTTGAAGAATTCGACTAAAATCTAGGATTTGGTTTTTTCATGAAATTAAGGGGAAAATGTAGTAGCAGTGGAGGTGGGTGTGTGGCGGAGGAACAGGGGAATGGACAGTGTTTTCTTCTTCTTCTTCTTCTTTTTTTAACTTAATTCTTTTGTTTTTAGTTATTTTATATGTAAAATATAAAATTATCATTTTACCTTTTTAAAATTAGTCAACATTTGGTCATTTTTTTATTTTTTGTCAACTAATGGTCAAACTAATAGTTTTCATCCATTTGGATTCCAACAACGACATTTTGAAAGTTTGGCTTATTAGCACAAAACGTCCATACGTTTGACAGTTATGTGCAAAACGTCCCAACGTTTCATTTTTTTTTGTATTTTCGCCCTTATTTCAACGTTTCAGCGTGGAAAACGTCATTTTCACTGTTTTTCAGTGTGAAATGACCAATATACCCTCAAATTTAAATAAAACAAAAAAATAAATTGTAATTATACTC
>CAIGRF010334684.1:18355-33650 GCA_903798235.1 Fraxinus ornus
TCAATTTCAAAGTCAATCAATGTGCATCTTATATATTAACTGCATGAAAGTCGTCATTTCAAGTTGAACCACAACTCATCATAGCCAACATTTTATCTCATGGGTTCGAGGCAACACCCGATCAACATAACCTGTCAGGTCGAGGGGGCAGCGTCCCCTCATGGGGGTCCCAGAACAATGCCCCTGACAGTGATCGACCTGACCGGTCAGGTCACAGGGTTGAGGGGCACTGCCCCTCGTGGCAAAAAAAAAGTGAAATCCAGTATTTTGCAAAATTATTAAGAAATAATTCAGTAATAATTTCATAAATCACCACATTTTGCTAAATGTAGAAAAAGAATTTTACATACATCTTATTACAATATATTTATCAATTATAACATGATCTGATTAAAAATAAAAGAGAAATCCTCTCGAATTTATTCATCTTATTTCATGTCTTTCCACGGGACAATTTTAGGCTAATAAAAAATATGTATTACGGAGACACCGTGTCTCCGTGTCGCACGGTGGCACGGAGACACAGTAATTTTTTTTTAATATAACATTTTGAGTCAAAACGAATCCAAACTGCGTGCCTCCGTGCCACACGGAGACACGGCGATTTTTTTTATATAACATTTTGAGTCAAAACGAACCCAAACTCACCCACGGTTTCCGTACAATCAATTCTCATTCAAATTCGAATTCCCAACAACTCCTTGAAAATTCATCATTAAATTCATTATTCATTCATGACAATTCACAAATCACAATATTAAATCTGTAAATCACAAATCAATCTATACAAATATACTAAAAGCTAAAAAAATAGAAGAAATGGCTCACAAGGTGCAGGCGTCAGCGGAATCCTAAATGCGGTTCACGTTGGCTGGAGTTGAAGAAAGCCGAACGAAATTTAGGAAAAAAAAAAGAGAGAAATGGCGAATGAAGAACTTTGTCCTTGACAGCGAACTCCGACAAGCAAATTGCACAATCAAATAAATTTTCAAACCTTTATATTTGAGAGTTTTGCTTTTGCAGAGAATAAAACGCAGGGCTTCTTCGTTTTATGAGTGAAAATGAAACAAAAAAACACACAAAAATCAAACAACATCGTCTTGGTTGACGATACAATTTGTTGACACCCGTAAAATGAACAGTGCCCTTCAAAGCGACTCTTTTATATTGTTAGATACCATCACTTTTTACAAATCTCCATGTACGCAAAGAACTAAACAATTAATCATACAAGTTTTAACCTAAAATGAAAGCCAAATCAGTTCTCATCGGGTGGAAATTCTATTGAACGATCCTAATGTTGGGAAAAAATTGTGATTTATGTGCAGAGATTTATCAATTAACATAATGAAAAATAAAAGTAATATAACTCAACAATAATATAAACATAAGACTAGAAGAATTAGAAAGTTAGAAAACTAGCCTTAGAGAGTTGTTATTATTTTTAATCCCTCAAGTGAACGGATCGTAACGAGTAATAAAGTGGAGTCTGGACATCGTTCCCACGAGAATTACTACCTAACAATTGATTCAATTATTCCTAACTTGAATTTGATCGAATACAAGTAAAATAGTTATTATTATTTTTTGTGATTTTCTATTTTAAATATATTAAAACTCATAAAACTGATTTTTTAATATGATGATTTAGATGTTAGGATTCGTTATTTTTACCATAAGTATCCCCTTAATCTCAATCGCCAAGTTTTATACAGTTGACTATGTTTACCCAATCGATTTTTTCTGATTTATTCAATTTACTCATCTCGAGTTCTTATTGAGTCTATTTAAATAATTGAGTTTCATATCTCTATGTGAATCAATCTTAATTAAACAAAATTATCGTTCTAAGAATTCTTGTAACGACTTCAATAACTAGTATAACTATCTCTACATTTTATACTAAAAACTGACTTTTACTACGTGGTCTAAACAAATAATCCACATCTCTACCTAATTATTTCTCACGAAATCAATGAATTAGTAGTCAATTAATCCAAGCATTAAAAATAGAAGTAAAAGCAATTCACAAAATCAATGGGCATTTAAAACTTTTTAATTAAAATTAATGTTCAAAAGTAAGTTACAATCATTATTCCTTACTTATTACTTAATTACACGTCATGGGAAAATAAAAATACAGTAAGTAATTAAAGTACATCACCAATTATCAAGGAAAAATGAGAAAAAAAGATGAAGATCTAATTGTACCAAGATTTCGCATTCTTCTTGTGAAATTTTAGTGAAATTTTAAACCGTAGCCCCTTGATTGATTTTTTGATTTTTTTTCCCCCTCATTTTTGGCTTGAATGATATATACAATGAATCCCCAAACCTTGGCTTGAATGTATGTGTCTTATAATAAAATGAAGAACGAGCCTTATTTAATTGTTGGACTATGTTGTGTATTTATAAAACAAGATTAGACAAAGTCCTTGTTCAAATTGATTTTTATCAAAGAGTTTGAATTCGTTTCTACCAAAGAGTTTAAAAAATAAAAGGAAACAATTCCTTTTTTTATTTTTTCAATTGAATTCTTTTTCTGATTTGACTTTATTCCTTCATCTTGTAATATTTGTGATTAAGTTCTCTTCATTCCATAGTACTAATAGCTAACCCGAACAAGTTTCAGAGTTTGAAATTTAGTCCTCAAACTTTTCAAATGTTGAATATAACTCCCGAGCTTATGAATTTTTACCAATTTCTCCATTAATACTTCCAATTGATCTCTTGCAATCCAGTTAATCTTCAATTGTTTCAAATCAACTTCAATTAAGCTCCAAATGACCTCTTTTCAAATAAATTGTATCCAAGTTGGGATTTTCCTATAATTAACATAATTTACACAAATTAAGTAGATACTTGCTCAATTATATAAAAACAAATAAGAATACAAGTCAAGATAAGCGCATAAAATGCACTTATCATGGCGCATATTTTATTTCGTTATGTGGCATGTCATCATAAAAGGCTTTTTCAGCCTCTCTTTGACCTAATTTTTTAAATTCATTTTTTCACAAACTCATTTTCAATTACACATTCTACTAGTAAAATAATTTTTATACTGAAATCATAACTTTACCTACATTTAACCACATAATCCAAAAAAATAACTTTTCACAAAATCGATTCTAAAAAAATCTGGGACTCATTACATTTTTCACCTTTCACTATTCACTTAGTGCATCTCCAATATATTTTTTAAATATAAGATACTCTCTATTTTAAATGGTCAACCATTAAAATTATACTCCAAAAAAGTCTTTAAATTAACATTTTAATTTAGAGAGTAGTTTGGCTCCAAACCCACTATTCATAACTAAATATATTCAAAATATATCAATTTTCAATAGAGGAAAATAATATAATAATTCAACGGAAGGTTTGTGAAAATAAAAGATAGAAAAAACAATAAATACATTTTTAGAATAGTGAAATTAGGTGTTAAATATAATGAGTTTGTTGAAATACTTAACAAAATTTACTCTAAATTTATGGATGCTCTCTAAATGTAGAATACGCTCTTTAAAAACAAAGTCTCTCGAAAATGTTCTAACTCTTATCCTAAATTAGTTTTCTTGTAGCATTTTACTATAATCTTTCACCTCTTGCTATTACTTTATTAAGAATTTCAGCTACCGTCCATGTTTGCCTCTCATTCTTTCTTAACTCTTTTTTTACATATCAATCTTCAACCACACATTTATATAATAAAATATTCTATACGTAAATCTAAAATTTTTTCTTACTTTTTAACTACACATTCTCCAAAAAATCATTATTTAAAACAATGCTCTTTCAAAAAAAAAAAAAATGCCACCGAATGAGGGAAATAATATTGATCTTTTAAAATAGCTAGTAAACGCACGTGCAAGGCACGTGACATAGTATAGTTGGCTATATAATAGCGTTAACTGATTTTTTATTATTTTTAGAAACATCACTAATTAATTCTTATTTAGCAAAACTTTATGAAAAATACACAAATAAAGTGAATCATGTCGCAAATTGCTTATAAAATACACAAAGCTTGCCTACCTAATTTTGGACAGTGTCTATTACACTTCCAATGAAGTGAACCATGTCGCAAATTGCCTATTAATTGATAGGTAGCATAACTCTCATCTGGAGAATTTGAAAGTTCAAATCAATGAAACTCGATTGCTTCCTCAATTTCAAAACCAACCAATGCACATCTTATATATTAACTGCATGAAAGTCGTCATTTCAAGTTGAACCGCAACTCATCGTAGCCAACATTTATCTCATGGGTTCAAGGCAACGCCCCCAACTGTCATCGCGAGGGTCGAGGGGTAGTGTCCGGGGCAACGTCCCTGGCGGTGGTCAAAATAATTCAATAATAATTCCGAAAATCGCCACCTGTGGTACAAAGTGTTTTACCCGTAGTGATGAAATATAGAAAAAGAATGTTAAAGTTATCAGTTATAACCTAATAAAAAAAAACACCCACTTGAATTTACTTATCTTATTTCATTTCACACAATTTTAGGCTAAATAAATGTATCTCAATGTATTAAAAAAAAAAAAATTGGTTTCCAATAGACACATCTTTCTCACAACACACAACAGCTCTGGGTTTTTTAAGCGCAATAATCAACCTAAGAAGTAAGCTAATCACTGATTCCAATTTTCTTTCTTGGAGTTGAAATTTAGGAATTCCTCCTCCTTCCCGTCCCTCGTCTGCTTTCCTAGACATTTCCTCGGTCTCTTTCTTGCTACGATGGCGGCGATGATCGTGGCAGTAATGCCGACGGTGGCAGTGGTGCTTTCAAAGTTTGGAAGGTTGGTAAAGGGAAATCGAAATCGGGTGAGAGGCAGTGGGCTGCCGGCAGTTGAGGAAATGGAAGAAAATCACGCAACATCAAACGACATCGTGTTGGTTGACAATAAAATTTGTCGACACGTGTAAAATGCACAGTACATGTCAAAGTGACTCTTTTAATATAGTTAGGATACTATCAATTTTCTTTGTCCCGGTGGGTTAAGAATTTGTTGTTTCCATAACTGAGATTAAAATATCAAGAATTAGTATCTCCCTTCTCAAATCCAACAACAAAAAATGGAATTATCTATTTAAAAAAAAAAAAAAGATGGAACTCAAGACTCAATTAATTAGTATTAGATTCCAAAAAGCTCAAATGAGAAAATTAAATCTCTAAAAGCTCAAACGAGCCCAAATTTGAATATATGTCTTCAAATGAGTCACTGTCTTTGCGAAAATTGTTAAAGGGTAAAAAGCCCATGTAAATTGTATAAGCAAACTATAATATATGCCCTTGTTTGGTAGGGATTAAAAGTTGTGAGACCCATAAAATATGTGATTAATATTAATTGTTTGATTTTGTTTTAAATTAAAATTTTATTTAAATCAATACCAAACGGGGCAATATAAGACAATATAGATTATTTCTTTTAACAAATAGCCGTTCGAAGATAAAATACAAAGTCTCAATAATACTTTAGTCTCAACTAGTAAATCAATTTTCAACCTAAAAGTGTGAGCCATGAGTTTAGGCACGAGGCTAAACCGTTCTAATCGAATGTAAGTAATTATGCCAGAGATGCCTTTGGCTATGTTAATGGTGAAGTAGATGATTCGATGGATTTTTCAAATTTGGGATACGACTCTAAGTTCCCACGTTCACCATCTAATCTAACGGTGAATATGAAAGCAATGGAGTTACAGAGATTTCACGATCAACGCATAATAACAAAAGGCATGATTAAATCTCATGAAGTATGGTACCTTCTTTTCATTTTCTCACGTGACGGGTTAGATGTGATCTCCATATTTTCCATTAGATAAACGTCAAACAAATTCCAATCTGTTAGGATAGGTATCAACCAACTTATTTAAAAATCAATTGATGCCCAACAACGACAATATTTTTATTGCACTCAATCGCCATCATTCGAATGACCCTAACTTTGAAACCACTCGTCTCGTCTGAAAATTAAGTAAGCACTTAATTAAGAACGATCTTTCTGCACCCTACCAACATATACTAAATAATTCTTCTTTATTTTTCTATTAATAAAATGTATCTTGACTAAAAAATGAAAAAAGTTGTTGTAACTTTGCATGAGAGAGAGAGAGAGAGAGAGAGAGAGAGATAAGATGAAAATAATGTAGCAGCATTAGCAATCAAACCAAGTGCTTGTTGACGCACGCAAGCAAACATGCCATGTAGATAATGAATATATGTTCGTGCGTGGTACATAATATCAACATCAAATCCTTGACCCCCAATCAGCAAGTGGCCGACGTCGTTTTTGAAAATTTTGAAAGTGATGGCATCAACATTAGGTTTTGGGTTACGTATCCACAATCAACAGATATTTGTTTTTCATGAAGAACACGACAACGCACTTCCAAAAAGGTTAGGTCTCAAAGCTAAACTTCACCAATCTCTCATTATCCTCATTTATTTATTAATATAATTTATAGATTTTCCATCACGACAAATTTAATAAACATTTTTTTTTTATTCTTTAACTTATTTCAGCATTAAAATTTAGACTACAAAATAAAAGTCAAAAGTGACATAAAATTTCCATAGAACAATTTAGTCGCTAATAGCGATAGATTTTCTAACGGATTTGCAACATGACTATTTTTTTTTTTTTTCTAAAAAGAAATATTAGTATTGTTCAACGAAATTTCCGACACTAATTCTCTATACTAATTGGAAAACAAAGAAAGAGAGAATCATAGGATGCTTCAAACTTCCCTTTCAACAGTAACTAGATAGCTTTTTACTTTGTTGATTAATAGCTGAAGCTGTCGTAAAACAAAACAAAACAGCAAAAGAAATTGAAGTATTAGTCCTAGTGTGATTGATTAAGTACAAGCTGGCCCCTCTAGACGCTTAAGAATGTGGTACATGGTAAATTATGTCATTTACAAACTCAATTAAAATAGTTGTAAAAATCACTTATTTTGATTTATGTGGGGGTTTGTATGTGAGATTCTTGTTATAAATTATAGGAAAAATTGCAGTAACGGCTCCTAATCTTTTCAATTTTTGTAGACTTTACTCTAACTTTCAATTTGTGTCAACGAAGGTCCCTAACCTTTCATGAATATGCACATGAAGTCCAAATAGATAGAAATTATCCATTTGACCGTTAGTTGACCAAAAAAAGTGAATATATCTCCTGCATGTATATGAGAATCACTCCTTTTCCAGGTAATGTAGATCAAATGAAACATTTGGTATAGTTATTTATACATGGTTCAAACTGAGGCAGGTGAGGTGAGGTGGGACATGAAGATTGAAGACAATTTACCTAGAAATAAACGAGGAATCTGATTCCATAACAATTGTATTAATATGTTTTAACAACGTGTGAGTGTGCCCAACTTTTAATCTCAATCCAACCCTCATGCAACTTTTTTTCTCCACCTCTATATACTTTTGGATATATATATATATATATAAAAGTGAAAGCTGCTGTATAAACAGAGAGAAAGAGAGAGATTTGTGGGGTTGTGAAGTGGGCATGACCAAGAAATGGCTATTAAGATCTAGCTTGAATTTCCGAGCCAATATTCCAATGTTCTTCTATATATTTGAAGATATCTCGGGATCACTACAGAATACTTCCACTAATTACTCTCACATAGTGACTCAAGATTGAAGACAACCAACAGACAAATAATCAAATCTACATCATTATCTCTCCCCCACATCAGAGAGAGAGAGAGCTTTATTATGTATATAAGAATTGCTTTATTCGTTTGTTGGTAAGCAGCTTTGATCCTCGCAAAAGTGAGATTCTTTTCCTTCAAGGTGAGGACTTCTTGTACTGGTAATCAAGGGGGTCCCAGCCCCAGCCCCTGCTTCTCACTCTCGTAAGTTCAATATTTGCGTCTCTATGCAACATATTCAGTTGACCCTCCAACTAAAACCCGCATTACAATGCTGGTTATATTACAACAATTACGTACCTTCAAATATTTTCTAGCACGTCATGTACAGGTTGAGATCATTTTCTCGGAAAAATGTAATAAAGACACTTCAATCCAAATCTTTTAGTTAACTCATCTAAAAGCTTATAGTATATAAACAAAAACTTGAATTTAATCTTAATGAGACGAATGCGACATTCATTTTATTGTTATAACACGGAACATTAAAATTCAAGCAATGTTTTCCTTTATATGGTCAAGACGAACAATACCTTATCAGATCTTATTTTATTATTATTTATTTATTTTAAATGAAGAATCAGATATAATGGTATTATTTGGAATATAATTTCTTCAACGAAACCTTAACACGATGAAAAGATCTCGATGTATAATCTGAATCGATGTATAATCTTACGACGAGATATTTGATTGGCCATCATTAAACATATGACACTTTTCATTCACTTCCTAAAGAACATAAAAACGCTTATAAATTAGTCAAATGTGAAGGTTTTTATTCTCATTATGGTATTCTTACTTGTACTCGCGCTTTTAAGTTAATAATGCTTATTCAATTTGAATCTGAAGTTGTCACACATACACGCTTTTAACAAGCCTTTTGAAAGTCAAAATTCATCTAAAAACCAGCAGCTTAGTTAATTTACTTTGTTAGTGAAAGTTATTAACTTGAAGAATAAGTTTGACTCAAATTCAAAACTTTTATAAGTTTCAAAATGCATTTGAATTCGACTTATCTCACCATCAAAAGAATCGTAAAACTAATGAAAAGTTAACCTCTCATTAGAAACTATAAATTAAAGATAAATGAGACCCAAACAGTACTCAAAAGGAATAGGAAATTATTGTGTTGTTTTCTAATCTAAAAGTCCCAAAGAGTAAACTTATACTAAATTAATTTTAATTTGAGTATAATCTATACTAAGCAAGCGTCTTCAATAAAAATTATCTTTCATATACTTCTAATGTTAATGGATAAAATCTCACATCAAATAAAGATGAAAACATAGATAAATTTATAAGAGTTTAATTTGGGCTACTCCTCTTAACAATGTTGACATTTTAAGATGGAACCTTAAATCTTAACATGGTATGAGAGCCCATTAAGCTCCAACGAGCAATTTAATCTCGATTAGGACTCAAAAAGATTGACACACGGATTCAGAATTGGTTTACTCAAACGAGCCACCATCTTGCGGGGGCATGTTAAGGGATAAAATCTCACATCGAATAAAGATGAAAACATATATCAATTTATAAGAGTTTAGGCTACTCCTCTTCACAAAGTTGACCTTTTAAGATGAAATCTTAAATCTTAACATCTAATACAATGAGTCAAAAGGCACTCTTAAGCGTTTCCATACCTTATTTTTAGGGGTAAATGCACTTGGCCAGGGTTAAATCCTTAGCCAAAAACAGGGGCGCCACCCTATTGGAGGGAGGGCTGTCGGTGCAGCCCCCCCTCCAATAGCATCATTCTTTTTTTGGTTAGGGATTTAACCCTGACCATGTAGCATCATTCTATTTTTATATCATGTGTAGACAAATATGTGATATTGTGTCAGAAGCAAGGCCAAAACATCATGGTCGAAGACGACTTGTTTACACACGTAGATTTATACATGTTTGGTGAACGAATTAAAAAATACTGAACAATAAGCGTGATTAGAAAAATGCTAAAATCTTTTTAAAGTTATTATGCTAAATATGCACTTCAAAGTTTGCGCAGCTCTCATTTGAGCAAAATCTGTTCATTAAAGGGATTGTTGGGTCATCTTTGACTCTAATGCATGCAGTCTTTAAGTGATTATTGAGGTACAAAATTCAAGAATTCTAGTCTCCAATACGCTTTGGTTTCTGGGATACTTCAACTTTAATGTTTGGAAGGTATAATTGGGAATTTTCGAGTCTTTTCAGACACTTCTGTTAGCCTCTCCCTTAACACATAATATTTTTTAACAGTCTACATATATTCTAACAATAATTATCATCGTACAAGGGTTTCACTGTCTCTATCATTTAAGAATATGATTATTTAGTACCATTCTGAGTAAAAAGTTTTCTTGGGGAAGTAGTCATAAGTCATAACTGAACTCTAGGTAGATTTTCTGAAAATTATCAGGCATGGAAAAAAAAAAAAGGTGAATAGTTTGGAATTTTGAAGATGAAGAGCACATACTTTATTGTGAAATTGTTGGGAATACAAGCCCTCCAAAGTTTAAGCATTTTGAGAACTTTAATATACCAATATGATTGTGCACTAAATCAAATATAATTAACATCCAATGTTATAATCTTCTAAACTGGCATCAAGGAAAGCATGTGATCGTGAAGTCATTCGATTATTATGAAACCGACTATTAATATAATAGATAAGAGTCAACACCGAATCCCCACGTGAACATAGTTGTTTGGGCTAAAAAATATATATATATATATATATAACCGAACATTTTGGACATAATTAGAGATTGGCTATATTTCGCCCCTGTTTGATGATAATAAAATCAGATTTTTAGTAAATTTTGATAAAAAGAAATTGATGAAATGTGTGGTTGAAAAGTTGTAAAACTCATAAATTATATGATTAAAATTAATTGTTAATTTTAAGTTAAATTAAAATTTTAATTTTAATCACTACCAAACAAGGGCTCAATATAAAACATTGAACAAGTCACTTGAATTCCTTTTTACAATTTTTGAGCTTTAATGAGGATTTCACGGCTGCATTACGCGAAAAAACTCGTACTTTAATTCATAACAAAGATCTTACAAAATATCTTAAATCTTTAATTAATTAACAATCACTTTTCAAACAGTTCAAATGAATCAAATTCGCTAAGTAACTTTATTTTTCGAGACGATCATATCTAAAGTTAACAACTTGGGAAGAAGTCGATTCGAATTAGATTTTGGGCTATAAAATGATTAATCCGTAATTTATTAAATCAAGTTCAAAGCTACTTGCCTAATATATATATATATATATATATATATGAAACTTTACCCTTGAGCTTCCATTTCATAGTTAATTTAGGTCTTACCATAAAAAAAGGTCCGAAATAAATTGCTTGAATAAAAAATGGAGACTGGAAGAAAATTGGAAATTATAGAATAGTTATCAGTACAAAATCTAAGTATCGCTTCTCGTAGAGAAACTCAAATCAGCGTGAATGTGTCGAGCATTCTTGGAAAATATTAGGTCTTCATCTCTAGAATGTCTAAAAAGTTAAAGAAATCGAAACCCTCACTTGTCTAAACATTGTGATCAAGCATTACAGAGTAATAATAGAAATGAAAATAAATTAAAAACTTACCATTAATCTTAGGGTTTTCGATATATCTTAGACTAATAAAGTCTTCGATCATCCCTTAGTTAAAATTTGATCCAATTTGGCCTTGATCCTAGCTAGCGATAGTGCTTCATGATCTTTGTTCCAAGAGTTTATTTCTGCACTTGAAGCTCTACAGATAAGTTTTAGAGCTTATGCAGAACATAAACTATTGATTTTACAAAGGATTGCTTGTGGAAGAAGAGCTAAAATTAGAGAGATCTGTCCAGGCAGCACCGGTACTCCACTGATCATTTCCCATGAATTGCCTCAACGAATTCAATCTGGGATTTTCTTCCAATTTCACCGATGCAAGTTGAGTCAACATTGAGCTAGAAAGTTTAGGATTCATGGTATGATCACCAACAAAGCTTGACTGCTCCATTCCGCCTTGAAATTGGTAAAGCCCGGCCGGAGATGCATCCAAACCACCCAAGAAAGGGAATTGTTGCTGCAACCGCCACTGCGGAATGCCACCACTTGATAGTAAGGAAGTCATTCCGCCACCAATGTGACCACCAAGTAAGTTACTTTCTACAGGAAAATTCGTATCGTTCGTTCCCACAACCGGAGCTGCATTTCCACTGTAATTTAAGCTAATATCACCTGTACTGTAGTTATCAGTGAATTGACTCAAAGGAGACATAAATCGAAGAGGCGGAATATGAGGCGTGTGGCCTAATATATTAGTTGTAAATCCATTGTTAGAGGAAACAGTATTAGCAGAACTGGAGGTGGTAACTTGCCCATCCGTGTTGACAGGAGACTTTGTATTAGTACCTTTGCTTCTTTTGTTTCTCCTACAACCACCTCCAACTGGGACGCTTCTCAAAGCGCCGCCTCTAGTCCAGTACCTTCTGCAAGTCTTACAGAAGTGTCGAGGCTGCGAAAGATTATAGTTGTTGAAATAGCAGAACTTTGTATTTGTTGATTCACATCGAGGGCATCTGAGGGCAGCCTCTGGCATCGGTATGCTGGCTAACCGAGCTCTTTCAACCATGCTGCCCAGTCGGATTGATCCTGAACCACTGGTGGCGTGTGGTAGCTGCGGGGCTGGTGGTGAAGGCTGCGCAGGCTGTGGTGAAGGTGGAAGCAAAGAGTTTGTGGAACTACTTCCAATTTGATGGTTTTGTTGCTGAAAAAATCAGAAAAAAGTCAGAAGATGAACATCTGGTATATTTAATAAAATTAAAGAGGTAAGAAAGACGTCAAAAAAATAAAGAAACGAAAAGCGTTTGGAATATTTTTTCTTTAGAATTTAGCTTTTTTAGCAAAGAAGCCATTGAACCATATGAAATCAAAGAAAACCCTTACCTGCTGCCAGTTGGCTGAATCAAGATAAGCTGGAATTGAAGAAAAAACCATGGTTAATTCTTGATATTTCTTCTTTTGTAAAGGTTTCTGCAGAATCGCATCAACTAGCTAGAGGGTTAGCGCACACAAAATTCACCCAGAGAAAGAGCGAGATAGTAAAGAGAGAATGAGAATAAGAAGCTAAATTAATAAAGGTAGGAGCTTTATGAGCACATATATTAATATACAGAGACATACCATTCATAAGACTTGTTTGGTTTCATTCTGTGACTATTTTTGTTTTATTGCTTTTTAGGGTTTCGATAGGATCAGTTTCTTAATTACTTAACCTTTAAGCTTTTGGTTGAATGCAAAAAGTAGTGATTTCCTTTGTCAATCGTGCTACAGGTACAGAATTTTTTGATTGAAATTTTTTATAGACAACACATGACATGACATCATTAAAAGATTGAAAAAAAAAAAACAGTCCAACTTCTAAAGAATAAGTTGCATTGTTATTCCTCCACCTTTTTCAAATTTATTCCACCAATTAAGGACACTTTTCTGCAATATAAATGTGAAATTCAAAAATATAAACTCAATAAAATAAGAGAAAATTAAAATTATAAATATTTAATATTATTCACTTCTAATGATTTATACTAATGCAAGAGTTCCGTCGATAAGTCTTTGATGGTTTTAATTATGAAAAAGAGAAGATTTACGTGATGACATGCTTCTCGAGAAAACTCTTCTTAATTTACAAGATTTCTGCTTCGCTTCATGCTACTTGTTTATTTAACAAATTGAAATCCCTAATAAAATAACTTATCATTTTTCGGCAACATATTTTTCTATGTACTTATTGCATATTGCGATTACTAGACTTTACGTACACGACTCTCCAAAAATCTATTATATATTAAAAAATAAATAAAACGATTTGTTAACCTCAATATAATTAAATTCTACACAGTCGAGTACTATGTAAAAACGTGTGACTTTGAATACGTAATTAAAAGTGATTACACAAGCATTAAGCAAACTTAACTTAATTCTAATGGCACTTTTTAAGAAATTATTAAATTAATATAAGAAATTTGATTCGTCCAAAGAAAAAGATGGGTGTTGGGATGCTTGGTTGGAAACAAGAGTGTCCCAACCGAATAAAACTTTTTTCCTCTCCGGTCTGTTTCTTCTTTTACTTTGCATGGAACTGTGTATGTTCGTAGGTCAGTATATCCATACCGTATATTCATAAATATACACATTCATAAAGAATAATACTAAAATTGAAGATAATGCTCATGGCTAATCAACTTAAGGGTGCGTTTGATTGTAAGTATGAAATTTACATGAAAATAAATAAATTCTAGGCAATTGAACTGTTTGTATAGAAATTATTAATTAAATGTGTTTGATTGATTTAATTTTCAATCTAGAAAATATTATACTTTTCTATTTTTTTTATTGGTGGGCAGATGAAAGAGAGTGGATAGATAAGAGAGAGTAAGAGAGGGTGAATTCACTTGAAAATAAAATCCTACCCCCCCTAAAGAAGTTATTTTTCTTGGTTTTAAGGAAAATATGATTAAGTGACCAAAAGTATGAAAATATTTTCTATGAAAAAATGTCAATTAAACATCACAAAAGTAAGAATTTGGATGAAAAAAATATATTTTTCATGAGAAATATTGACAATCAAACGCACCCTTGTTCATAGCCAATTAACAAAGCTTGAGGTTTCTAAATATTTTTCCTAAAAATAAGACGTATTTTTCAGTTTCTATTTTTTTGGGCCTATGAATCAATTTTCCTGACTTCACGAGCACCAGCGGAATGCAAGATGACCCATAATAATGGCTCGTCTTGACGTGAAACACTCCTAAGCACAAGGTTTCCTCCACAGAAGCCCAATAGAAAGGACGAGCAAAATCGAGCCCAAACCGTATTGCATTCATGACTATCTAAACTCTTCGTCTAGGCCCAAGTAAATTAATATTATTTCGGGTTTACTTTGATCTATTTCTAAATGTGGAAATTACAAAAAATCAGTGGTTTAAACTTCCTAATTCAAAATTCAGGTACAAGTTTTATCTAATTAAAAATCAGGTATGAATTAAATATTTAAATAATATTATAATACTAATATTTCAAACCCTAATTCATTTTCATTCCATATTTTTTCTCACTACTTTCTCTCACCCTCTCCTCTCTCCATAATCGATCGTCGTCGCCTCCTCCTCCCTTCTCCTCTCCCTCCCTCTCCCCTCGCTACTGGGGTCCTGGGAAGCGATCTCAGCAGCGATTACGTTATATTGCGTTACACATGGTTTCTTCCTTGCTCCTTTTGAGAGAAAACAACTGCCTCATTTGCTTTGTTGTCTTCGACCTCTTTTGTTGCCTTCTCCAATTCTATGTAAGTGACACCTTTTCTCCCTGCTTGAGTTCGCCTTCGGCTTTTGTTGTGCACCTCCGACTGCCTTTGTTTGTGCCATTTTTATGCCCTTCTTCGTTGCTCCATTTCGGCAGCTTCCTGCCAATCTCTTGCGCCACCTCCAGGGTGATTCCTTTTATGGTTGTGGTGATTCCTTTTATGGTTGTGGTGCGAGATTCTTTAGGTTAGTTCGATTTTTGTGTTGCCTTAGGCTTTGGGTTGTTGTCTGAGCCTTGTACAATCCATCTATTAGTGGTGGATTTTGGTGTAGGTGGATCT
>CAIGRF010334695.1:4884-18323 GCA_903798235.1 Fraxinus ornus
TTTTTTTTTTTTTTTTTTTTGTCTCCAATTGATCAACTTTGTAACAATATGTATGAAGACTCAAATTCAATTGTTAGAGATAAAAATAATTTATTTGTTATAATCAAAATATAAAGTGAACCATAGGTCAACAATTTTCCCATTTTTTATTATGACAAAAAAAGATGATTTGCAACAAATTGATAAAGGATAAAAGACTTCAGATATATCATATTTGTTAAACATATATGCGTATAATATTATATATTTTCCCCTTTTGGCATAAGTAAAAAGCATGTAAGTGGAAACCTTAAAGCATAATGCACTCATAGATCAAAATAAAGGACAACCATAGTAACAAATAATATTAAGTAAATGTCATTCAAACCATCACAACATAAAAACAGATTTATCCATAAAAGACGCTAGATGAAGCAATAGTGTATTCAAGACATAGATATAAAATAAAAATCAAAGCTATGACTCCGGAGGAGGTGGTGGAGGAAAGTGAGCATAGAAGTGAACGTAGAAGGCATTCTGCCTAGCCTGCATCATTGCCATTACTCTTGAATGGTTCTTGTCGGGCTTGGATGGCAGCCTGTTGAACTTGCAACTGGTGAAGCATTCTGTCAAGGCCGTCAACAGAGGATGTAAGTGAATCAATGCTTCACTAAAAAGATTATAGTGATCATCGGTAAATGTAAAACCACCGGTCGAAGAATGAGGAACGATAGAGCTCGGAATGTCTAAGGAGGATTTGAAACTTGTGGTACATCATCGACATCATCATCCTCATCGCCATCGAAGGGTAGAGTTGAAGGACCAGAGGTGAGATCGAACATGTTTGTGTGAGCTATCCATTAACCATGTTCTTTACTATTTTATGTGTTTAAGAGTTTGAATGTTGATGGTGTTGGTAGGGCGAAGTTTAACAAAGGTCTTATCATTTAAATGAATATCAAAATGTTTAAAAAATTTCGTAAGAAGTATGTCATAAGGTAATTCTTTAACATGACGGGTGGAATGGATAAATTTCATGAGACCTAATGCAATGGTTGGAAAATCTAATTTTTGTCGACAAGAAAGCAATCGATAATGAAAAGATCAAAATTATTTACTTCATCCCGATGACCCTTTCGAAGAAGAATGACATGTGCAATGATGTTTTGTAAAATCTTACATGGAAGAGTAAGTTGATTTGCACTTAGTTGGTGATATTTTCAATATTCTTCCCGGTGACCCGATGACACACCTCGGTAGGATTATATCCTTCCAAAACGGGATGAGTTTTATCAAGAAAAACTTGAGAGTTTCATGCTATTCAAGCTCAAGAATATCACGGGTGAGAGTTTTGTTGATGGTAATATGAATATTTATAAGTAAACAAGAAACTCATCCAAACGAGGAGTAATGACCATGTTTTTGTAAAAAAAATTAATGAGACGGTGGATATGCATATTCATCTAATGTAGCAATTGACACCTAACCCATATTTTCAAAATATTCTTCTATGTGAAATGCGAGTGCTTCAATAGTAAAATCGACAAAATCGACAATTTTACATATTAAAATTGGGGACTTTTCAAACGGGTTGGCCGGCACCTCGAGTTCCATACCGAATTCTTCGTCAGATGAAGGTAGAGAAGATCTTCTCACAACACTTTTAAGTCATTTTCCAGCTCTTTTGGACCCCGACATTGCAAGAAAATCGATGAAGTAGAGAAGGAATGAAGGAGAAAAAAAATGGGACTAAGGCTTCGGATTTTGGGAGATTTTGAATTTATAGTGGATGAAAGTTTGAATTATTGATAGTGTAGAAGTGTTAGGTTTTTGAATTTGAGAAGTAATTAATGATGTTGAATGAAAAAATGAAGAAAGTAGAGAGGATTTAGGGAAAGAGACGTGAGAGAAGCAGAAGAAAATGGAAAAGAAGAAGTTACACGATTTAAGAAACTAGAACGATATAATTGTGGATGTTCGATTCGAACGATGATCTACGTCCTCTGTTACCAAACTTCCGTCATGAACAAAGCATTTTCACTATATTTGATTGACTTATGGTGTAATCCAAACATATACAATACTTCTGGTGATTTACAAACAAGAAACACCGATCCTTATACAATATTGAGTTTTACCTCAATATATAAATATAAAGGAAGTTAATTTTACAATTTGAAACTTCTCTCTTGATAAATGATATTGTATAAGGATATCACGGATGAGAGTTTTGTTGAGAGTTTCATGGATGAGTTTGATAAATGAGTTTTATAAAGAAAAACTTGAGAGTTTCATGCTATTCAAGCTCAAGAATATCACGGACGAGAGTTTTGTTGATGGTAATATGAATATTTATAAGTAAACAAGAAACTCATCCAAACGAGGAGTAATGACCATGTTTTTGTAAAAAACATTAATGAGACGGTGGATATGCATATTCATCTAATGTAGCAATTGACACCTAACCCATATTTTCAAAATATTCTTCTATGTGAAATGCGAGTGCTTCAATAGTAAAATCGACAAAATCAACAATTTTACCTATTAAAATTGGGGACTTTTCAAACGGGTTGGCCGGCACCTCGAGTTCCATGCCGAATTCTTCGTCAGATGAAGGTAGAGAAGATCTTCTCACAACACTTTTAAGTCATTTTCCAGCTCTTTTGGACCCCAACATTGCAAGAAAATTGATGAAGTAGAGAAGGAATGAAGGAGAAAAAAAATGGGACTAAGGCTTCGGATTTTGGGAGATTTTGAATTTATAGTGGATGAAAGTTTGAATTATTGATAGTGTAGAAGTGTTATGTTTTTGAATTTGAGAAGTAATTAATGATGTTGAATGAAAAAAATGAAGAAAGTAGAGAGGATTTAGGGAAAGAGACGTGAGAGAAGCAGAAGAAAATGGAAAAGAAAAAGTTACACGATTTAAGAAACTAGAATCGCATTAAACCGACGTCCGAGTTGACAGAGCTAGATATCCGAACACTGTTTTCGAATGTTCGGTTGGTCCGTCCAATTCCTCCTTCCCCATTTTTCTAATAGAACATGCCAAATTAAATAATGCCACATATAAAAATATATATAAACACATAGTATGAATTCAACTTAGTTATGCACTTTGAATTCATCAATAATGCATAAACCTCTTCGAATTTGTGAGAATACATCAAGTGCTAGAGTTCCATGCCGAATTCTTCGTCAGATGAAGGTAGAGAAGATCTTCTCACGACACTTTTAAGTCATTTTCCCGCTCTTTTGGACCCCGACATTGCAAGAAAATCAACGAAGTAGAGAAGGAATGAAGGAGAGAAAAATGGGACTAAAGCTTCGGATTTTGGGAGATTTTGAATTTGTAGTGGATGAAAGTTTGGATTATTGATAGTGTAGAAGTGTTAGGTTTTTGAATTTGAGAAGTACTTAATGCTGTTGAATGAAAAAAATGAAGAAAGTAGGGAAAATTTAGGGAAAGAGACGTGAGAGAAGCGGAAGAAAATGGAAAAGAAGAAGCCAGTTACATGATTTAAGAAACTAGAATCGCGTTAAACCGACGTCCGAGTTGACAGAGCTAGATATCCGAACACTATTTTCAAATGTTCGGTTGGTCCGTCCAGTTCCTCCTTCCCCATTTTTTTAATAGAACGTGCCAAATTAAATAATGCCACACATAAAAATATGTATAAACACATAGTATGAATTCAACTTAGTTATGCACTTTGAATTCATCAATAATGCATAAACCTCTTCGAATTTGTGAGAATAGATCAAGTGCTAGAGGTTTAGTAAAGATATCAGTCAATTGATTTTTCACATTCACAAATTCTAACATAAAATCTCTCTTTTAAGCAAGATTTCTTAGAAAGTGATGTCTGATCTCAATATACTTTGTTAGAGAGTGTAAAATGGGGGTTTTCGACAAGTTTATGGCACTAGTGTTATCACATATGTATATGATCAAATGACAAGTGATAATTACTAAGAGTTTGTTTCATCTATAACATTTGTACACAACAACTAACGGTCGAGATATATTCGGCTTCAGCGGTAGACAATGCAACGAAATTTTATTTCTTATTAAACCACGACACAAGTGCAAGGCCTAGAAAATGACATGTTCCGCTAGTGCTTTTGCAATTAATTGGGCAACATGCTCAATCAGCATCCAAATAACTAAGTAGATCAATGTAAGTGCCCTTTGCATACCAAAATCCTAAGGTTCTAGTGCCACTAAGATATCTAAAAATTCTTTTTACGGCACTAAGGTGTGAGGATTTGATTAAAATCTAACACATAAACACTCACTAAATATAATATCGGGGTCTATTTACAGTTAAGTAAAGAAGGAATCCGGTCATACCTCGACATTTTGTTATGATGACGGATGTACCTTGATCATATTTGTCCAATTTTATTGATGTACTTATAGGAGTGTTCATTGGTTGGTTTCAAATCATCCATTTCAAACCTCTTGAGCATGTCCAATATATATTTATTTTGACTGATGAATATTCCATAACTACTTTGCTTAATTTGGACACCAATGAAGAATTTAAATTCTTCAATCATACTCATTTCAAATTCCATGCTAATGCATTTTGAAAATTCTTCACAAAGATAGATATTAGTTGCACCAAATATAATATCATCAACATAAATTTGAACAACAATCATATCATTTTTTTTAGTTTTAACAAAAATATTAGTATCTGCTTTCCCTGTTGAAAAATTATTTGAAATTAAAATTTACTCAATCTTTTATACCATATTTTTGGAACTTGTTTTAAACTATAAATAGCCTTTCTAAGGTTAAAAATATAGTCCTGATACTTATGATCTTTAGAACCGGGGGGAGGGGGGAGTTGCTCAACAAAGACTTCTTCTTGAATAAAGTCATTTAGAAATGTACTTTTGACATTCATTTGATAAAGAGTGAATCCTTTATAACAAACAAATGCAAGAAGCATGCGAAGAGCCAATGCAAATGTTTCCTCAAATCGATACCTTCTTCTTAATTGTAATCTTGAGTTACTAACCTAGTCTTATTACACACAATTATCCCATTTTCATCTTGTTAATTTATTTCTAAAAATCCATTTTGTACAATGATGGTTTGATAATTTGGTCGGCGATTAAATCTTAAACATAACTTCTAGTTCTTCTTGCATAACTAGAATCCAAAATTCATCAAACTCGACTTCCTTGAAATTCTTAGGTTCAATTTGCAAAATGAAAGTACAACTATTTAGATGATTATTAGTAGAAGGTCTAGAAGTAATACATTTGGATGGATCCCCAATAATTAATTCTTTTGGATGAGAAGGAAAGAACCTCCATTCTTTTGGTGGAAAATGATCATTTTGCACTTCAATAGGTTCTACTTCACTTTGTTGAACGTTTGCTTCCTCCTTTTGTTCATATTTTGGATCTTCCTTATTTTGGTCTTGAATAATCATTTGTTCGAAAGGAATTTTCAATCCTACATCATTATCAATACATTTCTCACGATCAAGATGGTTAGTTTTATCGAAAGTGACACGCATGGATTCTTCAACTACTAGAGTTCTTTTGTTAAAATTTCTAAAAGTTTTGCTAGTCGATGAATATATTAGAAAGACTCCAATATAGAATTTTAAATCAATTTTTCCAAATTTTCTTTTGTATTCAAAATAAAGCATTTGCAACCAATTTTTTTGAAATAATCGATATTTGGAACTCTATTTATCCAAAGTTCATAGGAGGTTTTAGTTTTCTTTCGACTACCTAAAACTCTATTAACAATATAACAAGCGGTGTTAACGACTTCAGCCCAAAAGTATTTTGCCATGCTATTTTCATTTAGCATGGTCCTAGCAAATTCTTATAATGTGCAATTCTTCTTTTCTGCTACCTCATTATTGAGGAGTTCTAGGAGTTGAGAAATTATGTTCATATCCAACTTTATTGCAAAAATTATCAAAAGCGATACTATCAAATTCTCCACCATGATCACTCCTAATAGTTGTAATGGAGTATCCTTTTTTCATTTTGAACTTTTTTGCAAAAATGTTTGAATGTATTCAAAGCTTCATATTTAAGATTAGGAATAGAACCCAAGTGAATTTAAAGAAGTTATCAACAATGACAAAAGCATAATGTTTTCTACCCAAACTAGCGTTCTAGAATGTTCGGAAGGATCTATGTGGAGTAGTTAAAGTGATTTTGTAGTCGAATAATATAATTTAGGTTTAATAGAATTTTTTACTTGTTTACCAAATGACTACCATCACAAATTTTATCTTTATCAAACTTTAAACTCGGTCAACCTTGACAATGTAATTTTTAGAGATTTGATCCATGCTAACATTAAATAATCCTATGCCACAACCAAGTATCCTTCCTTAAATTTGATAAACATTTATCATCACTTTCAAATTCAACATTTATGATATACACATCTTTGCTTCGACTTCGTATAAATATAATCTCTTTTGATGTAGCATCCTTAATAAAACATTTAGAAGAATCGAATTTGATATTATAACATTTATCACATAGTTGACTATTTTTAAGTAAATTATGTTTGAGATTATCTATCAATAACATGTTTTCAACAGAGAGAGAAGAATAATTGCCAATTTTTCCAGTTCAAATAATTTTTCATTTTGCATTATTACCAAATGTGACATGACCTACATAATTATTTATGAAATTTGATAGTAACATTCTATATCCGATCATATGTTTTGAGCATCCACTATCCAAGAACCATTTACTCTTCATCTTCTTGGTACGTACAAAAAGTAATTTAATTTTGATCTTTAGTACCCATACAAGTTTAGGTCCTTTGTAATTAATTTTAGAGGATTCTCGAATCCATTCAAAGTGTAACCTCTTTTTAGTTAGACAATTATAAGCAATATGTCCATCTTTGTTGCAAAAGCTACATGTAATTTTTGAAGGAGGGGTGTTTGAAGTTTTGACAAATAAATTTTTGAAAGATTTTTGTCACAAAATTGGTTTATATACAATTCCTCCTTTATCAAAACACACTTTCGATCACCAAGCATTAGATCAAAATTCTTCTTTCTTGAGTGAATTTACAAATAATCTTAGTTAAGTTTTCAACTTTTTCTTTCAAAGAAGAATTTTCTTTAATCAATAAATCATGTTCAACATTTTTCTTTTGAGATTCTAAAATTTCCTCAATTTCTTTTTCAACAAGTAGCGTTTCTTTTTAAGAATAGAGTGATTTTTTAGCAAGTTTTTCAAATTTCTAAAGAATTTCATCACAAGAAATAGATTAATCATTATATGAACATTTTTCAATAGAGTTTTACATCATCTTCGATTACCATGAAGCACATGTAGGCAATTTCTTCTTGACTATTATTTTCATTGCAATCATCATCGCATGTTACTTGGAGTGTCTTTTTCTTGATACTCCTCTTCTTCTTATGGCACTTAATTCTCATGTAATCGGGTTTGTCACAATCATAACAACTAATTTTCTAGCTTCTTTCTTCAGCCTTTTCTTCTATCTTTTGAAATCTTCGATTATTTCTATAATCTCTTCATTTTTTGACAAAAGGACTAGATCATTGAGCTCTTTATCACTCATATTTTCACTTATTGTTCCTTTTTCACTTCTCGATTTAAGAGCAATATGGCGCTTAGGAGGCTCATTTGATTCCTCTTTACTTTTTCTTGTTTTCTCCTTAATTTCGACGTTGTTGAGCTCATTTGTCATCAAAATTCCATAAAGTTCTTCTAATGGATATGAGTTGATATCTTTGGTACTCTATATCAACATTCTTAATGAGCTTCAATCTTTCGATTGTGACCAAACAATTTTACTTACAAGCTCACCAATAGTAAATTTGCGATCAGATCATTAACAATATCGATAAAGCGAGTAATCATATCAACAATGAGTTCATCTTGTTTCATGAAGAAGTTTTCAAATTCTTTAACCAACAGATTAATCTCGGTTTCCTTTACTTTACTAGTGCCAACATAAGTAACTTTTAATTCATGTCAAATATCATATGCGGAATCACACATGCTAATACGATTAAATTCATTTCCAACTAAAGTACAATAAAGTAGATTTTTGGCTCTAGCATTCAAGGATAATTATCTTCTTCGTCATACTCCTTTCTAGGTTTTGGAATGGAATGATCAGGTTTTCCATCAACTTTAATAATCTTGGTAGGCACATAAGGACCATATTCAATAACGTCCCAAATATTATAATCTATTGATTGAATGTAAATTATCATCATAGTTTTTCAATAATTATAATACTTGCCATCAAATAAAGGAGGACGATTTGTAAACTACCCCTCAGGATTTTGAAGATTGTGGTTAGTCATTACTCAAGATTGTGAATTTTTTTTTTTAAAAAAAATGAGCTCCTCGCTATGATACAAATTGAAAGCCCAAGAATAACTAACCAAAATGGTGTGAATTGGTTATTAAAACTTTGTCTAAAAATTAATTCAAGTTTAATCAAATTAAAAATGAATAAGTCAGTCAAACAAATATGCACAAATACGAAAGCAATAAATAAAAGGAAAGAGGGAATGCAAACGATGTAATTGTGGATGTCCGATTCAAACAATAATTTACGTCATCCGTTACCAAACTTCCATCGTGAACAAAGTCTGTTCACTATATTTGATTGATTTATGGTGCAATCTAAACCCATACAATACTTTCGGTGACTTGCAAATAAAAAGCACTGATCCTTATACAATATTGAGTTTTACGGGACCTCAATATGATTCATAAATATAAATAAAGTTGATTTTACAATTTGAAACTCATCTCTTAATAAATGATATGATCAAATTAAGTACAAAGAGAGAAATAAGCCAACACTATAATGAATAGTAATAATGAAGGTCAAGTGTTAGGTGATAAAAACTTTAATGAAGAAAATAATTTTTAAAGTTGATTCATTCAAAAGTTTTTCAAAATAAATGATATGATAAAGATAAATAAGATGTGTAATTAATATAATTTAGCTCAAGAATATTTCACTTTAATGCTCTCAAAAGTGTTGTATTGAATACAAAGTGAAATGGTATTTATAGCAGTCAAAATGTAAAAAATTATGATTAATTGGATGACCCATCTGGACGTCCACATACTGAACCGGATAACTAAACTAGCTGTTGTGCGTTAGAATTCAGAACGGTTAAAATATCAATCGTTTGCGAACCAGACATTCGTTTGGGCAGAAATTTCTCTGATTTTACTTTCTTGATTGTTTTAAAAAATGTAAGCTTTTCTAGTACGTTTTCACTTAATTTCTTTTTAAGATAACTGACATTGTAAAAAGTTAGAATATCAAGTTAAAAATTTTACTTTTTGAAAAATAATTTTTATGCAAGGGCTTTTATGAAATGATTTTTTTCGTGCATAAAAATTCATTCTTTGAGTTTTTAACCATTCATTGCTAATAATTGAAGTATTTTACTTTTACGTATGAATCTAAAACATCTAAATCTAATATTTTGGAGTTTGACTGTAGAAGTTATTGTCTTCGAGCGATTTGACGTGAATACTCGGTTTCTATCTCAATGTTTATCGATCGTCAATTGCAAGTCTTTTTGGTAATGATCATTTTCCCTCCAATTGGTCAACTTTGCAACAATAGCTATGAACACTCGAATTCAATTGTTAGAGATAAAAACATGAAATCAATCATAGGTCAATGGTTTTGAATTTGCGTGCATAATATTTTATTGTAAGAATATGTGGTTGAAAATGAGTATGTAATTTTTATTTTTATTTTTGAAATAATGATTATCAAATCGAGGCTAAATATCTAACAATTCGAATGTAGAGAAACCTTGGCGAGTTCCACGGTCAAGACCTAGTTTGCATGCTAGAATCACGTGCAGTCTCCAAATTATTTAATCAAAGCTAAAGTAAAGGACACGGGAAGTAACTTCATAAGCGTGATCAATGAGGTAGTAAGTGATATTAACTTGTGTTAAATACATAATCATAATGAAATGAGTTTGAAGTATGAATTTAACATTTGACTAATTTGACAAGAAAAACAACGTTTATCTATGAGAATTATATTTTTGCTTAAAGAGTTTGTAATATGAAATTTCGAACATATTTGTTGTATTATCACATTTTCAGTTCTTTTGTAGCTAACAATTTTTGTCAAATTTCAGTCTTCTTTATTCTTGAATTCACAACAAAACACAATAGCGTGTTTATGATTGATTGTGCTTCTTACGTCTAAATTTCTTCAAATCAACTTGTATTCAAGGTTCTCATCTGTTTAGTACCACAATGAACCATTTCATTTAAAACATTACATGAAATCTCACTTCAAATTGATATAGGGTGTTGAAATAGATATAATCGACCAAATCTAGGCGAGTTTCAGAAAGATCGTGAATTACATCTACTATTTTTAATTTATTTATTTTTCTTGTTTTCTAGAATTACATAACTAAATTAGAAATTTAAAACAATTATACCAAGCATGTTGTACATATGACCTCAAAAATTTTTGGTCAAATATACAAAATTTCGACAAAATCCAATTCATGCCCGGACTTGGACTTTTGTTGTGCTTCATGATTGACCTCAAGTCAACGTGAAACTAATTTTTTTTTTTTTTTTTCTTTCTTTCATCATTTTGTTTGGAGGAAGAATGAGAGAATCATGAAAAAGAATAGAGGGACGGTNCTTTTAAACATTAATCAATTGTCTTGAACTTAGTACTTACACAAGATTGGAGTATTTGACCAACCAATTCAACTTTTATTAGCTAATTTTGTTGAGAAGTAAAATGATACATAACACTACCTCTTGAAGTTAGCATGTACATCGAAATTGAAGTACATGCTGAGTTTTAGTATTTATCAAGCTCAACTCACCACGAGAATAATGAAATCAAAATGTTCGAATTAAAAAGATCGAAATAACTTATACAAAGAGCAACATGAAAGAGTTAAAGCTTGAATTAAGTAGAGTTAGCCTCTCTTTGGTGCTCATTATTTAAAAAAAAAAAAAAAATTTAAATGCAAAATATTTTATTGTGTGAATATATGATTGAAAATATCACAAGAAGTTTCAAAAGTAAACATCAAACAGGGGCTTAAACTCCATCTACCAAGTAAGCTAGCATTGCATGTAGATTTCAAGCTTTCAAAGAAGGAAAAAAATGAAAAGCATAATGGATACTTTTAATGAAACCTTTAGAAAAATCTAAGGTAAAATGAATAAAAAGCTATGGGCCCAAAAGTGACCCATAGAAAGAATTTTAAAAGTTGATGACCATTTTAAACATATGCTGAGGCTTTGAGCCTCGTTTCTTTTTTTAACCTACAATAAGTTTTGTAATATAGAATGTGTGGCTTAAAAAAAAAAAAAATTTAAATTTATGTGTAAATATTTTATTGAAAGGATGTGTTGTTGAAAATGAGTTTGAAAAAAACAATTATTGGATAAATTTGAACAACACTATTCAAAATCTAAGGTAAAATGTTAATTTTTCAATTCCAGGCTCAAGTCCAGAGATTAATTTGTCAAAAGTTCTCATTTTTTTTTTTCTAAGTTCATAATTCCTTCAATGTAAATTTAAATGATCATTACAAATGTCTTTGACTTGGATGTGTCAATGGACCACAAAATTTCAGTAGTGTTGGGCTATCCAGCACGAGATGCCTCAACCAAGGTTTGTTAGAACAACTCGGCCTCTTTAACATTTCATGCAATACTAATTCATGCAACTAAATTGACTTCGAAAAATAAATTGATCCAATCACATCGTCTTCTTCCATGGGTCTAAGGATACTTCAAAATTGCTTGTATGCAAATCGAGCCAAACAAAGAATTCAAAGCCAGTACGAAGGAAAAATCTTCATCCACCAATCTAATCAAATTATCATTAGGATTTGAAAGAGACACCCACAAGTATAAAACAAGGCCATAAAAGAGAGCCTCAAAATGTTTTAATAACCAAAACCGTCAATAATAGACAATGCATAGCAGTAGTACTATAAAAATTCATGGATTGTATCAGTAATCTACTCAAAGATGAAGGAGAAATTAAACAGGAACCCCAGCAAACAAGGAAGCTAAGACAGTAGATGTGAAGGAAATAAATTCGATGAAAAAATAACATGAATTTTTTTCAGGACAAAACAAAGGCTGAAATTCCGATGAATCTAATTAATTAAATTTGGTCCATAAATTAATTAATCCAATTAATTAATTCAAGCATATTAACAAACAACCCAATTAATTAATTGTCCAACAGTTGTTAATTAACTAATTGGTAAATCTCATTTTCTGGTCCTCCTTTTGTATGTAACACATTAAGTTTCCGATCAAGATACCTAACGACGTGAATTATTATTTTCATCTAATCAAAATTGATAAATTTAAATACCTCTTTTTGATTTATCATCAATTCACATTCGTCGTCCTAGATTGACATCTAGCAATGTGTCGAGACAATAGATGTGACGAAAAATATCACGTAGTATGATAAAATATTATTTGTTTATCGTGAAATTATAATAATTTCATCAATATGATTCGTTCAATTACGAGATATGGATATGTGTCAATCTCAATTATCGATCATATATTTCATTCTACGATTAAGTCAATGTAAGTCGAAAATGAGTTTTCGACTCATAAGTACACTTTGGTCAAGAATTTCGTTATCAACTTAATTGAATGAAATGTAGATCACAATTTCTTACTATTTAAGAGTGACGAATGGTCTATTGATCATTCACAACTTTCATATGATTCTTGACATACACTGACAGTATTAGCGATCCTTTATGGAGCAACATTTTACATTACCAAAGTATGACGCCCCCATATAAAGCATTATGATGACCTCAAGTCGAATGACCAATTCCACTATCGAACGTTAAAAATTAAGCACAACACTCAGATAGTTATCTATGTCGAGTCTCCCCACCCGGTCTCTAATATTTTATTTTATAACAAAACATCTGCATGTTCATTTAAGTGTCGCGACATTTTAGTTTGTGAGATCAGCTACTTATTTCACAAGTAAAAAATATCACACGTAATAGTTTATCCGTAATAACGATATTCGTATCTCGTTATTACTTACGACCATCAATAATTTAAGATTCTATCATATATAATTTTTATCTTACAATCATAACCTCTTGTGATCAACAAATTACTAAAGTTTGAATCTACGGACTGACACGAACTCGGGATCGGGATTGGGATCGGCGTGGAACTCGCGGAATTAGTTTGAAAAAATTGGGAAAGCCCAAATTCAGATTTTAGACGGTAGAATCTCGACCTGCAAATTATTGAACCAAGCAACCAAACAAAAACGAAGTTTGAATGACCTCTTGATTACAAAACCAACGAACCTCGATTTGCGAACGCCACAAAGGATGCATAATCCTTTGATAAGTTCTAAGAGTTGAACGCTACAAATATTAAAACAATAT
>CAIGRF010334707.1:0-29450 GCA_903798235.1 Fraxinus ornus
GAATGTTTGAGAAATTGTATTATATGAATAAAAAAGGATGCACAGATGCAGGCTCCCAGTTTTATATTAAGAATAAAGCGTATGAATGAGGGATGAGATAGCAGGAGTGTTATAATAATGTTATTTAGTTCTAATAGGATTAAATATCGTTCTATATTGTATTGAAAGTAGCAGTGGCAACAGTTTGAGTTACTTTCATTATTTTCAACTTCCCTTTTCACATCGAATACTTATTAGAATGTCACATGATTTGCAATCTATAAATGGGGGTGAAAAATTGAGTAAAAAACAATATGAGCCTTTTAATTCTAGGGTTTCGAAGTTGACCAACATAAAATTTTTATATTCTTAATTTTTTCAATTTTGAATTGGATATTCAATAATATGATTTGCTTATGGAATTATTAATCAAACATCTGTTAGATTATTGGATTGAATAATCATTCTTATCAAATCGGATCGGATAGGATAGGATATGGGAAAATCCGATCCGTATCCGATCAATTTACAGTCCCAGTTATAACCCCAATTTATGTGGTGCTAATGTGGAATTAAATAATAAGTACAATTAAATGAGTTATTTAATACTAACTTTTATTTGATCTATCATCTAACATCACATAGAATAATTTTTTAACCCAGGTGCCTAAATAGCCTTATTCTATTATGTGGTGCTAATGGAAAGAGTAATGTTATTTATCCTTATTGGGATATAATCACAGTCTATATGACACTAATATGACATTAAATGGTAAATACAATTAAATGAATCATTTAATTCTACATTTTATTTAACATATCATCTAATACCATATAAACTGAAGTTATAAACCGGTATTCTACTAAAAAGAGTAACGATATATATTCCAACTAGATTATAATCTATGTAACACTAATGTGACATTAAATGATAAGTACAATTATACCTTTCATTTAATAACACTACATAAACTGGGGATTATAACGTTAGTGTGGCTAAATATCATTATTCTACTAGAAAGAATAATGTTATTTATCCTCATTGAGATTATAACAAGTCTGTGGTGCTACTGTGACATTAGATAACAAGTACAATTTGAATGAGTCATTTAATTATATTTTTCATTTAACATATCATCTAACACCACATAAATTGGGGTTATGACTAAATAGCATTATTTTACTAGAAATAGTAATTTTATTTATCTACATTTGTGTTATAATCTCAATCTATGTGGTACTACTGTGACATTAAATGATAAGTACAATTAAATGAATCATTTAATTCTGCATTTTATTTAACCTATCATCTAACACCACATGGATTGAGATTATAGTCCCAGTGTGGTTAAATAGCATTATTCTACTAGAAAGAGTAATGTTTATTTATTCCTACTGGTATTATAATCTCAGTCTAT
This sequence comes from Fraxinus ornus, assembly GCA_903798235.1. Classification (NCBI taxonomy): domain Eukaryota; kingdom Viridiplantae; phylum Streptophyta; class Magnoliopsida; order Lamiales; family Oleaceae; genus Fraxinus; species Fraxinus ornus. Next base: position 1,398 of record CAIGRF010334707.1, read on the forward strand.
GTGACGCTAATGTAACATTAAGTGATAAGTACAATTAAATTAGTCATTTAATTCTACCTTTTATTTAATTTGTTGTCTAACACCACATAAATTGGGTCATAATCCCAGTAGGCTAAGTAACATTATTCTACTAAAAAGAGTAATGTTATTTATTATCAATGGGGTTATAACCCCAGCCTATGTGGCGCTAATGTGGCTTTAATCTTATTTAATTTTACTTTTAATTTAACATATCATCTAACACCACATAGAATAGGATTATAACTTTAATGTGGCTAAGTAGCATTATTCTACTAGAAAGAGTAATGTTATTTATCCTCGATTGTGTTATAACCCTAGTCTATGTGGCAACAATGTGACATTAAATGATAAGTACAATTAAATGAGTCATTTAATTCTATATTTTATTTAACATATCTAACACCACATAGATTGTGGTTATCATCCTAGTGTGACTAAATAGCATTATTATACTAGAAACAGTAATGCTTATCTATCCCCACTAGGGTTATAATCTCAATTTATGTGACGCTAATATAGCATTAAATGATAGTACAATTAAATTAGTCATTTAATTCTACCTTTCATTTAATTTGTCATCTAACACCACATAAATGGGGTCATAATCCTAGTGGGATATATAACATTATTCTACTAAAAAGAGTAATGCTATTTTATCCTCAATGGGGTTATAATCTCAGCCTATGTTGCGCTAATGTGGTTTTAAATGATAAGTATAATTAAATAAGTTATTTAATTTTACCTTTAATTTAAAATATTATCTAGCACCGCATAAACTAGGGTTTTATCTTCAATGTGGCTAAGTAGCATTATTCTACTAGAAAGAGTAACGCTATTTATCATCAATTGTGTTATAACTACAGCCTATGTGGTAGTAATATGGCATTAAATGATAAATACAATTAAATGAGTCATTTAATTTTACATTTTATTTAACATATCATCTAACACCACATAGATTGGGGTTATAACTATAGTGTGGCTAAACAACATTATTCTACTAGAAAGAGTAACTCTATATCCTTAATTTATGTGACGCTATTTTATCATTCAATAATAAGTACAATTAAATTAGTCATTTAATTATACATTTCATTTAATTTGTCATCTAACACCACAAAAATGGGTTATAACCTAGTGGGCTAAATAGTATTATTCTACTAGAAAGAGTAATGTTATTTTATCCTCAGTGGGGTTATAACACCAGTCTATATGGTGCTAATGTGGTTTTAAATGATAAGTACATTTAAATAAGTTATTTAATTGTACCTTTAATTTAACATATTATCTAACACAACATGGACAGATGGACTGATGTTATAACTCCAATGCGGCTAAGTAGCATTATTCCACTTGAAAGAGTAATGCTATTTATCCTCAGTGGGTTATAACCCCATAACTGAATCGACATTATTCTCCCCAAAATCTTCGACTTCTATCTCAAAATTATGACTCATGTTATGCCTCTTTTTCGAGGCCAAAGGAAAAGGTGCCACGTGGAAAGTCAACAAGAAAGTCAAATAAAGACCCATGGAAAGTCAACAAGAAAGTCAAATAAAGACTCATCAGGTCAAAATATAAAGGAATCAAACAAAACCAAGATCCTTGCGTTGCAAAGTCGAAGTTCATGCTGAGACACTACCTCAAGGATGAAGTACTTCAACTTTGGCTAAATCACTGCCTAAGGAAACAAAGAAAGTAGCTGAAGCTCTCCACTTAGAGAACCACCTTAACAATCTATCTAAGGCTCTCTAACTCATCCGAGGCTCTAAACCATTTGATGTCATCAAGCCGATGCATTCTCTTGTAATATATTTGAGGATATTTTAGAAGTGATTGATGTGATGCTTGTAATAAAGTGCGTTAGTATCAGTGTGTCAGCCTACAAATAGAACGACAGACCTTTTGTCAAACATTAATTGCACGGAGGAGACAGTGTTGTGAAGCTTCGGTATAGAAGATGTTGCCACGTGGTTTTGATCCTATTGCCACCACGTCGGCTAGAATAGTATAAATTGCCCCAATTTGTATAAAGAAGAGGAGGTGGCATCTTTATAATAGAGGAATCAAACATTGATGCTGTCTACATTCTCATGAAAGGAACAAATGATAGAAGAATTACATGCTTTCTTCACAAACTATTTTATATATATGTGTAGTTAACATGCTGAGATTACAACAACAAACTCCTTATTTCGATATCTATCCTTCCACATATTCCGTAAGAAGAAAGAGAGATTCTTTTTGGGAAGATCGCCCTGCAATCGTTAATAGAGCGATTGTCGACAAAACAAAATAGTTGGAGTCCGAACGTTTTCGTCTCTTGCCGAACAGTGCCTCCCGTGTTCATTTCCAACCAATTACTATCGTTACTTCGGTAAAAACGCGTCAGTTTTGTATTTGACGTGGTAAGAATGGGCCCGACATCTATTGAGCTCATTTTTTTGGGTTAACAAATTGGCGCCGTCTGTGAGAAATCATACATTTAACTACGAGTGTACGTGGAAAGAAAGCCAGGCTACATCTAAAAGTTAGGATTAAAGCTCGTTTTTGTACTTTAAAAGGGGGCTTAAAGGAGCTTGGAGCCCTGGTTAGAAAAATGAGCTCAATTGACGAAAATGCCTCAAGAAGGACGAGGGAATACCCTGAATAAGGAGAACCCTCGTGGGCTACCCCATCCCCTCACCACGACCTCCAGTATGAAGAAGATGAGGGTCCAGAGGTGGGGGCAAAGTTACTGCTCGATTCACAAGGGAGATGGCCACCATGACTGCCAACATGAGGAACATTACTTAGCAGAACTTAGCTATACAGGAAATGCTAGTGAACATACAAGAACAAGGAGTGTATCCAGCTCTCCCATACATAGCCCCAGAGAATATCTTTTTAGAGGCCCAAGGATATTATCAGGAGGAAGAGGAGGTCCAAAGCCAGATGGCTGGACATCAGTATGTTGGGATGGAGGCTACACAAGAAAGAGAAGTCGAGATAGATACATCGGCTAACTATGCCTTAGAGAGACCATATGAAGCTCCATTCAACTTTCCTCCGAATCATGAACCTGAAAATCGACCTCAGAGATTCGAAAGTGTTTTTGATAGGATAAGTCCAGTGACGCCTAGAAATAGGTAGGATCGTTTACCCCAGGTGCTTAGGAATAGGTAAGCTTATCCCCCGCCTCCAATGCCTAGAGATAGGCAGCGGGAGCCTCGCCAACATGACGATCATCCAATGTGTTATGAAGAGCCTCTGATCCGACCCCCTAGAAATAGGTGGGAAAGGAGAAACCAAGCTAGGAACGAAGAAGGAACTTCTCAACCACCGCCTTAAACCCACCAAGGAGGGGTTAAAGATTCAGATGGACCCCAAAGATCCTACGACCTTGATGATGATGATGAACAGTCTCACTTCTCAGAGGCTATCAGAAGTGTCCCTATGCTGAATCAATTCAATCTTCCTAAAATCCCAAAGTATGATGGGAAAGGTGATCCCTCAAAACACATGAACAACTACAAAACTCACATGAATTTGAAAGGAACCACCCCAGCAATGAAGTGCAGGGCTTTCCATCTAATGTTAAGTGGGGCTACTGAAGTCTAGTACATAAAGCTACCAGAAAGGAGTATCTGAAGTTGGCCAGACATGAAGAAGACGTTCTTGAAACGCTTCACAACCAGCAAAGAAGGAGAAAGACCTATCCAACGACTTCAAGACATGTGGCAGCAATGGAGTGAAACGCTGAAAAGCTTCTTGTCCCGCTTCACAGATGAGATGACGTACTGCATGCAAGTTACGGATAAAGAAACATTAACTGCTCTGAGAGGAGGGTTAGACATGAACTCCCTCTTTTGGAGAGATTGCAAAACAAAGATCCCATAACTTACGATGCCCTATTGGAAATGATAAAGCGCGAAATTCTCAATGAAGAATTAAAAGACCATAGAAATATGGCGAGTCAGGGTCCCCCACCTCCTAAAATGCAAAGAGGAAAAGGCCCAACTTCCCACCTGATGGACCACCAGGCCCCACTCAACCACAGACAGGAGCTTGCTCCAGCAACGCTCAACGCAGTACTGACCTTAGCTTATGAAGAGGTAAACCCTAGTGTTGAAATGCATCAACGTCAATATTACCTGAGGCGTCTGCAAAGAGGAAAAGGTAGGGGATGAGATGCAGAACCTAGAAATAGGGACGAAGCATAAAACTATTGCTCCTATCATCAGTCCCATGGACATCACACGGAGAACTCTTAGGACGTTGCAAGGAATTTCCAAAACCAAAATCAGGCAAGGGGAAGGTGTCCCCAAGGAATGCTCCATACAAGTCGAACCTACAACCTAGGGACAACGACTAGCGTCGGCCTAACAGGGACGACCCTACGAGAGGAAAGGAAAACGATACTGAAAGACAAAGGGAAGGCCAGAGGTAGAAGCGAAGCTCCCCACTTAACAGCGAACAGGAGCCTATTAGGGAGATCGACACAATCATCGGAGGTCCTCATGTAGGTAGGGAGTCAATAAATTCTCAAAGGAACTATGCCGAGAGGCAAGTGACCCAGCCATGACGAGTTATATAGTAAATCAATCTTCTACCGGAAGGACTACTCCTCCAATCACATTCACAAAGGAAGATACAGTAGAGGTGAATTATCCACACTGTGATGCCCTAGTGGTAAGGGATGTCGTGGCCCGTAATGGCCTGAAAAGGATGTTGGTGAATAACGGAAGCTCGGTCAACATCATATTTGGTACCACTTTTGATAAAATGAAAATTGATCATGAGTTGACCCACATGAACTCTCCATTGTATGGGTTTACGAGAGATAGCGTCATCCCAATGGGTAAAATTACTTTGGCAATGGAGATGGGGACATAACCCCTGGTCGCCTGCCATTTCATGGAGTTCCTCGTAGTAGACAACCGATCCACTTATCATGGAGTACCGGGAAGACCAGCCCTGAAAGAATTGTGGGCAGTGACCTCTATCCATCACTTGTGCATGAAATTTCCAACTGAAAATGGCATAGCCATAATACGAGGTGACCAACGAGGAGCTAGAGAATGCTACTCCAATTTCTTAAGAAAAGCGGAGCCAAGGATCACCAATGTTGTTTTTACCGACGTCGATATGGACGACTCCTCTGAACAAGGGATTGCCCTTGTACAAGGGGAAGATGTCGTCATGGCCGAAGCCCCTGAAGAAGGGATAGCTGTTAAAGAAGCAACTTCCTTAAAAGAGCTAGACCCTCGCATTATTTATGCGAGCCTCAAACAGCCCCTATGGAAGAATTGGAAACCTTCCCAGCTGACCTCATAGATCCATCAAAACGCCTGCAGGTGGGAAGCAATTTGTCCCCTGAAATGAAGGGGGAATTAAAAAACTTCTTGCTCAAAAACCTTGATGTATTCGCCTGGAAGCATGGCAACATGGTAGGCATCAATCCTAAAATCAGTTGCCATCACTTAAACATCGATCCAAAGGCTCCAGCTCACCGCAAAAAGAAGAGCCCTCAACCCAAAAAGGTACGAGGCCCTTAAAGACGAGGTTAAGAAATTAATCGATAATGGCTTTATAAAGGAATCAATATATCCAAAGTGGGTCTCCAACCCAGTATTGGTGAAAAAGCACAACGGGAAGTGGAGGGTATGCATTGATTTTTCAAATCTGAATTAACTGTATCCCAAGGACAGCTTCCCACTTCCTAGGATAGACCAACTCGTGGATTCAACGGCTAGACATGAAATTCTTAGCTTCATGGATGCTTACTCAGGGTACAATCAGATTCTCATGTATCTACTAGACGAGGAACATACCCCATTCATCACTAACTAAGGGCTCTATTGCTACAAGGTCATGCCCTTTGGATTGAAGAATGCTGGGGCAACGTACCAAAGGTTGGTCAATAAGATGTTTGTCGGCCTCATTGGCAAGACCATGGATGTCTACTAGATGATATGCTGGTAAAAAAGTTTGAAAGCAAAGGACCACGTCGCACACCTCAACGAGACGTTCCAGATTTTACGAAAATACCGAATGAAGCTCAATCCATTGAAATGCAAATTTGGAGGTCATCAGGCAAATTTCTTGGTTATATCGTTAACTAAAGAGGTATCGAAGTGAACCCTAAAAAGGTCAAAGCATTGATAGACATGAGATCTCCCTAAAAGCCAAAAGAGGTGCAAAGCCTTACCGAATGGGTCGCAGCTCTGAACCGTTTCGTCTCCAAGGCAACAGAAAAATGCCTACCGTTCTTCAAAGTCCTCAAAGGGGGGAGAAGTTCTAGTGGACGGAGGTGTGCGAAGTGGCCCTACAAGAACTGAAGAAGCACTTAGGCCAAGCGCACCTTCTTTCTAAACCAAAGGACCATGAGGTGCTGTACTTGTATTTAGCAGTAACCTCAGAAGCTCTTAGTTGTATTTTGATAAGAGAAAAAGATAATCATCAGCTGCTAGTATACAATGTAAGCAAAGTACTCTTAACAGCATTAACTGCTTCGAGGAAGTTGAGGCCATATTTTCAGGCACACGGCATTCATGTACTGACCAATTACCCCTTCAAACAAGTACTTCAGAAGCCAGATGCCTCGGGGAGGTTTCTCAAATGGGCTGTGGAACTTAGTGAATTCGATATCACTTACAAACTAAGGTCAGCAATTAAATGATAAGGTCTAGCTGATTTTGTGGCTAAATTTACCCCCATCCCCGAAATTGAAGAAGAAATGGAACATTCAAAACCTCATATTTGGAGGCTCTCGGTCGATGGGTCGTCAGGAGACATAGGTTCAAGAGCAAGGATCGTTCTGGTTAGTCCTGAAGGACACAAACTTACTTCTGCAGTAAGGTTCGACTTCAAAGCAACCAATAACACCGCAGAATATGAGGCTCTCCTGGCTGGCTTACGATTGGCAAGAGAAATGCAAGTGAAGAGGCTCATAATCAGCAATGATTCTCAACTCGTAGTTAGCCAAGTTCATGGAAACTTTTCTGCCAGGGACAAGTCCATGGTAACCTACTTAAAGCTGGTAATGAGCTTCATCGTGTCATTTGAAAGGTTTGAATTAATGTAAATTCCACGATCCCACAACGCTCATGCTGATGCACTAACAAAGTTGGTAAGTAGCAAAGACTACGAGCTACTAACCATAGTCCCAATTGAGTACCTCACCAGACCCTCCACAGAGGCCCATGGGACGGTAATGTAGATAGAAGATACCCCTTCTTGGATAAAGTCCATTATGTCCTACCTAAGGGATCAAACCCTACCTTTGGGGAAAGAATAGGCTCAAAAACTCAGGAGAAGAGCCGCCCACTTCATCCTCCAGGATGATGTATTGTACAAGCGAGGCTTCTCACTACCCCTTTTAAGGTACATCGGGGGAGAACATGCAGACTACGTGCTTAGGAAAATCCATGAACGTATCTACGGCAATCATGATGGAGGTTGGTCTTTGGCATAAAAAGTACTCAAACAAGGATACTATAGGCTTACCTTCAAAAAAGATGTGCAATAGTTTGTCAGAAAATGTGATAAATGTCAGCATTTTGCCACTATCCAGAGACAGCCATCGCAAGAGTTGAACATGGTTTCTAGACCTTGGCCATTTGCGAAGTGGGGGATGAGCTAATTGGACCTCTACCCAAAGGGCGAGGAAGTGCCTATTTTGCCATTGTCGTAATTTATTATTTTACGAAGTGGGTAAAGGCCAAACCACTCGCTAAAATCACCGAAGCTAATACTTTCAAATTCCTTTGGAAGAATATTATCTGCAGGTTCGGAACCCCTCATTCAATTGTAACAGATAATGGTAGACAATTCGACAACAAGAAGGTCAGGGAGATGTGTGAAGAGCTGGGCATCAAGAAGCACTTCTCATCTCGGCATCATTCCTAGGCCAGTGGCCAAGTTGAGGCTATAAATAAAACCATCAAGTACACCCTGAAAAAGAAACTTGATGTTTCAAAAGGGCATGGATAGATGAGTTATCCCAGGTGCTTTGGGCAGTCAGAACCACAATTCGAACTGCAATAGTGGAGACCTTTTTCTTTATGACATATGGGGCTGAGGTTATGTGCCCTGCCAAAGTGGGTCTTCCATCTCCCGACGAATACACGTCAATGAAATAATCAATGATGAGGTGAGAAAGTATGGGTTAGACCTCCTCAAGGAGAGAAGAGATGATTCTCAAGTCAAAATGGCCATATATCAAAGAAAAATGATCAAATACTGCAACTCAAAGGTCAAGAAGAAGTTATTCAGGCTGAATGAATTCGTACTTCGGAGAATGTTCCCACCATCGAAGGAACATAGGTCAGGGACCCTTGGGCCGAACTGAGAAGGTCCATACCACATATGTGAAGAGATTCGGCCTGAACCTATAGAATTAAAGATATGGAAGGAAAAGCATAGCCTCACCCTTGGAACGTAGAATATCTGCGTAAGTATTATCAATTATGTAAGACATCGTATATAAACAGCTTTGAATTCAATGAAAAATGAAATCTTTGTTATCGTTGTTATTTGCGAAGGCTAAGAGCTTCGCTGTTACTCCACCGAGGCTAAGAGACCCTCGAAATTATTTTACAAATTCTAAGAGCCTCGAAATTATTCTACGAGGCTAAGAGCCTCGCTGTTATTTACAAAGGCTAAGAGCCTCAAAGTTATTTTACGAGGCTAAGAGCTTCATTGTTATTTGCAAAGGCTAAGAGCCTCGCTCATCACGACGAAAGAATAACTCTGAAGAAGCCTCGGGCTCTAAGAGAGCATCAACATAAATGATTATATCACAAAAGTGAAAGGTACACGACCTTACTGTTTGAGGCAGACCTAAGGGGGTCTGACATAACTAACTTAACATGAGCTTGTTCAGAATTAAAGGGCTTGCTGTCCGACCTAGTGATCTAACTAGATAAGTTTATCTGATGTTCATGCAAGATGAGAACAATTAATATTTGCAAAGCCCAAATAAGCTTGTCAATATAATTTACTTGGTTAAAGTTATCATGCATCCGATGTTGGTAGCTTATTTAAAGTCAAAAATTAGCAACTGCATCAGAACAACGTAGTAGGAATAAAAGAATTGCAAAGAAAGAACTGAACTTCATTGAATATGAATTAAGTTACATTGGCAGTAGGCTGAGGCCTTAACACTTGAAGAAAAAAGAACAAAAAAAATATTGAAGCCTATTGAGGTGGGGGCTGAGGAGCCTCAAAAGGAACTATAGCACCGGGGGCCATTTCCTCCTCAGTGATTTCTTCAGCAGCTTCTCCATCGAGGTCGATTACTTGGACCCCCTCGGCCAGTATCTGAAGTTCTTCTCCCTCCTCGTTTTCTTCAAGAAAATCGATCCTTATTTTGGAAGTGTTGTGCTGAGTGTGCACCTCAATCTATTCAATGACCTCAGTGTAGGCATAAGTCCTCCAATACTTGTCGAAGTGCTAATACACCTCCGTCAAATGGAAGTTAGCCATAAAATGATCCTCTGCCCCTTCGTTGGCAAGCTCAACATCGCGTCGAACGATTTCGATCTCCTCCTTGAACCCGACAACTTGGGAGGTCAATTCTCCCACTTGCCTCGAAAAATTAGCTTTTTCTTTGTTGGCCTTTTCAAGGGTCTCGGCAGCCAACTTCTGGTGAGCATCGAAATTCTCCACCCGCTTCGTTAACGAGGCCACCTGACTTTGGGAAAGATAGACCTTCTTCTTGAAAGCTTCAATTTCTGCCAGTGTAGAAGCAAGCTTGACTGAATCCTCAGCCTCCTTCTTCTTTTTAAGGCCACAGCCTTGGCCTTAGTAGCCAACTCTTCAACCTGGGAATCTTTGCCCACAAACCCCCTATTCTTCTTCTAGAGTGTCTTGAAGAGGGCCTCCATCTCGATGGCCATGCCGAATGACCTCGTTGTTTAAGCAACCATAGTGGCGACGATGTCCACAGCGTCGCTTGTCTCAATAAAGTTCTGCCATTTTTCAGTCCAGAACGTATGGAACGTCGTCGTGACAGTTTGAATTTCGGGAGGCAACAGAGCAAGGGCCTGAGGTTCGAGCTCATTAGACCACTTGGCCAGAAATGGTCTCCCCGAAGTGGTGGAATCACTCGAGGTCTTGTTTTTCTTGGCAAGCTCCTGCCTCAGAGGTTCCACAACGACGGGGCACTTCTGTCCCCAGAAGTAGCAACAATAGAGGCCGCCAACAATTTCTCCCCGACAAGAACCTCCGAACGAGGTGGTCGAACATCAGAGGAGCTACCTACCCCAGTGGTGGATACCTGAAACTTCTTCTTTGGATCCTCAACAACGGCCTTTTTCCCTTTATCTACCGATGGGTGCCGATTCTCCTCCGGAGGTGCCGCTTCCTTTCTGACCTTTTCAAGTTTGTCCCTCATCTGCCTTCCTCCAATAGACGAGGGCCTCATGCCCTTCCGACTAATGGTCGAAGTTGCAGCAAAAATGGTGGATATATCGGGGGAAGGGGCCTTCCTCTTTTCGAAGTTGTCTGTTTTCAAATAAATGCATAAGGTTAGACATCGGCAGATAACAAAAATAATATGAATTATGAAAGAAATACAGGGTAAGTGATACCGCTTCGAGCCATTAAGCCAAGGTCCTCGTAGAATCGCTAGGGTACGACTAAATGGTTGAATTCGCATTCGGATAAGGGTCGGCGATATATTTCTAACAAAGTATCCCAGTCGCTCCTATCGAATTCGAAGCGTCCAACCGACCCAATAAGAGAAGAAATCATGCGTCATAAATAAGTTCGGTAAAAGGCAATAAACGAAGCACAGAAATGAAGCGTACTGGGTTCGGAGTAGGAGGTCAGAACCTTAACATAGGGGACAGTTTCACTCTCACACTTCTGCCACTTCTCCCGAACCCAGAACCAAGTCTCCTTCCACCCGTTGATGGAAGATGGGAGACCATGTACAAAAGGAGAATGCCCCCCTCCCCCCGGGCATAAGGAATACCACCCTTTAGAATCCTCCTTGCCGAAAGACCTAAGCTCGTATACTATTTGGAAGACATGGAGGGGCATGTCTTCGCCTAGGGAGGTTTCTTTCCAAAGAAAGTACGATCCTACAAGCTGGGCCCAACCGTTTGGGACGAGCTGGGTGGGAGCAAGCCCGTACAGCCCAAGGACGGCTCGAAAGAATGGGTGAAGAGGCAGACGAAGCCCAGCTTTCAAAAGATACTCACTGATAGCGACGCACCCCTACCTAGGAAAGCAAGCTCGCTCATCAGAAGAAGAGGACAGGAGTTCGATGTTATAGGGTATAATATATTTTTCCCTAAGGGAGGCCGATGGGTCGGATCAATGGTGGAACGAATTTTAGCTGCCCCAACCTACGCCATCATCATCCCTAGTAGCTCCCCCAGATACTGAGGCACCTCGGCCAGCCTCAACAGCCCTCCTAAGGTCAGCTATACTTATAATTTGGACCCTTAGTCCACTAGCCAACTCAATAATGTCTACATGACCCCCAGGAGAAGCATAAGAAGCTATTGGTTCACAAATACAACCAAAGTTTAAGAAGTCAAAAAGATCACAAACCATTTACTTACAAGTTTTACAAAGAACATTAAAATGAAGAAGTCTTGGAAGCACGAGTTGGACGAAGAACGAGGGAAAGAAAGCACTTTGGGAAGCTTCGAAATGAAAAGTTGCAAAGTTCTTAGAAGAAAAAGGGATGAAAACTCGTGAAATTCTGAAAAGATAATGGGGTAAAGATTCGTGCCACAGTAGAAAAGTTCTCAACCCTTTTATAGGCAGACAAGCTTAAACCCAACTGTTGGATTTGGATCCTAGTCATCCGGCCTTTCACTGCGAGGTCTCAATCTGAACATCCATGACCTCTAGTGCTTCGTCTTCAAGGAACCAGATCCAAATGTGTCTCGCACGCGCCCTCATACATCTGAAACTCATCGGATGACGCGTGTAATAGCCATGGACGACTAGTGCGCGTGTTGAGAGTTGCACCAGAATAATTGCCCTCTCTTGGAAATTGGAGGAAACATCAAATCATTGAGGTGAAATAATTTAGGACGCCTTGCGTCCCCAAAATCATTGGAAAGGTAGAAAATCCCTCGTAATTCTTAATCTGAAGCTACCATTTTGCAAACAGATCCTATCATCTTCTGGAATCAGCGAAGGCACTTCGGATCGCTTGAAAGCACCATATCAAATGCCAAAGTAAACTACTTCGATCATCCTTGGTGGAAGAATCTGTGAAGGTCGGAATGTCTTTTCCTTCGAAGAATGGTGCAATACTTAAAAACTACCAAGTAAACCACTTCGGACAGCACCTACAGAGGGTCTGTGTGAATCAAGTGAATCTCTAACTATAGGGTATGGTAAAAACCATCCCTCTACACCGATTTCTTATCTCAATTTTACTCTCAAGTCCAGGCATTACATTAATAATCATGCCTAAACTTGGGGGACTATTGTTACGTCTCTTTTTCTAGGCTAAAGGAAAAAGTGCCACATGGAAAGTCAACGAGAAAGTCAAATAAAGACCCATGAGGTCAAAATATGAAGGAATAAAAAAAACTGAGGTCCTTGCATTGCAAAGCCGAAGTTCATACTGAGGCAGTGCTTCAAGGAAGAAGTGCTTCAACTTTGGCTGAACCATGGCCTAAGGAACAAAGAAAGTAACTGAAGTTCTCCACTTAGAGAACCACATCAACGATCTATTTGAGGCTCTCTAACTCGTCCGAGGCTCTATGAAGCTCTCTGAGGCTCTAAACCATCCGATGTCATCGAGCCGACGCATTCTCTTATAATAGATTTGGGGATCTTTTAGAAGTGATTGATGTGATGCTTGTAAGTAGTCAGTGTGTCAGCCTACAAATAGAATGGCAGACCTTTTGTTAAACATTAATTGCACGGAAAAGACAGCGATGTGAAGCTTTGGTATAGGAGATGTTGCCACGTAGTTTTGATCATACGGCCACCACGTCGGCTGGAATAGTATAAATAGCCCCAATTTGTATAAAGAAGTGGAGGCTGGCATCTGTTTAATCGAGGAATCAAACATTGATGATGTCTACATTATCATGAAATGAACAAATGATAGAAGAATTACATGCTTTCTTCACAAACTATTTTATATATATGTGTGTAGTTAACACGCTGAGATTACAACAACAAACTTCCTATTTCGATATCTATCCTTCCACATATTCCGTAAGAAGAAAGAGAGATTCTTTTTGGGAAGATCGCCCTGCAGTAGTTGATAGCACAATTGTCGACAAAACAAAACAGTCGGAGTTCGAACGTTTTCGTCTCTTGTCGTAAAGTGCCTCCCGTGTTCATTTCCAACCAATTACTATCGTTATCCCGATAAAAACGCGTCGAATTCGTACTTGACGTGTCAGAGTGGGCCCGACATCTATTGAGCTCATTTTTTGGGATCAACAACTCGTTTCATTCGAAATATCCAAAATATCATAGAAATTAATAATTTCAATTTGAGTTATTAAACTTCTCTTTGTATAAAGAAAATAATAAATTTAATCAAGCAAATTGTTGTAATATGATTCCCAATTAATAGCGAAAATCAAAGTACGGTTTAAATTAAATAGAATTAAATCAATGAAATTACAAGAATAACACTTCCTTATTGAGACCACGTTCGAAATCACCAGTGGAGAAATGATATTCGGATTAACCAATTCAAGGTAATAAGGCAATACCACAACACGATTGTCATAAGAATCTCAACCCAAACCCCAAGAAATTAGCCATAGGAAGCACTAAAAAATCGGACATAAAGTTATCACTCTGGGGCCAAAAGTAGAGAAAAATCGAACACAAATTGGGGCTTGCCAGGGTCGCTTAGGTCAGCGACTACTACTGACGACAAGAAGCAAAGGAAGGGCAAACAGAAGGCACGAAGCACCACAAAGGAAAGTCGCGTACCAAGGCAAAACTAGAAAGCAGCAACTAAGATTTTGTGTGTGTGTGTGTGTGAGTGTGATGTCTCAATAAGTGGACAAAGTCTATATATAGGCAACAATTAGGGTGGACCAAATATGGGCCAATAGATAATAAATGGGTCAAACCCTATTGTCCCTAATTTCCACATTTGTGAGATTCTCGGTTCGCTCGATTTTGTGGGCCGCCAATTGTAAACTCAGACGATCGTTATATAATATTCAATCATGGGCTAAAGGCCTATAAATTAATCCGACATGGTTTATCATCACCGCTCCGAATTTATTTGGTACCAAATACTTAACAAACCTCCATCTTTATGCCATATATACCTGTAAATATAAAAACAAGTTTAGTAGCCGTAAAATGTGATTTCAAACCAAAATTGAAACGTCACATATATATACCAATGTTTAGAAATGTAAGACAACTTCTAAACTTTATCAGGGGAGCACATTAGTGCCCTATCTACTGGGTTATAACCTAAATGCACTTTCCCAAGTTTTATCAACTCTTGAGACACTACATCTCTTATAAACTGTAGTCAAGTATCTATATGTTTAGCGTTTTCATGAAACGCAGAATTCTTACGCAGATGAATAGCATATTGACTATCAAAGTATACAATCACATTATCACTTAAAATGCCTTGTTTAATGAGTAAACCTCTTAACCACAAAGCTTCTTTAATAGCTTCTGTGGCAACAATATTCTTAGATTCGGTAGTGGATAGAACAACAATATGTTGGAGTTGAAACTTCCAACTCACACAAGAGTCACACAAAGTAAACACATAAGAGGAAATGAATTTCTTATTATCTCTCACCTATAGGCAGCATCTGTGAAACCTTTAAATTTTATACCCTCATTAGTTGATTTATACCCGACATCTAAAGTACTCTTCAAGTACCTAAGCAACCAATTTAACACTTCCCAATGTTTGGGACCATGATTACACATGTACCTACTTAAGTAGGTACATAACGGAGCCAGTGACATTAAAATAAGGAATATTACTAATAAAATATTTTCTTCAACATTAACTTGTGATTGTTCACTTTACGAAATAAAATAGTTTCCAAGAGTTACAGAAGTAGATTTGCAATCAAGCATGCCAATTTTTTTCAAAACATTAAGCACGTAAGACTTTGATGTACATACAAGCAAGAATTAAACCTATCCCTATGAATCTCCATGCCAAGAACCCTCCTAGCATGTCCTAAATCTTTCATGTCAAATTCTTTTCCTATTTCATTTTAATCTTGTTTACCACTTCCATGTTAGGTCCAATCAATAACATGTAGTCAACATAAAGTAACAAATACGCTTACACTCTTTATTAGTCATGTGGTGCAGGTATTACAAACAATAGTTAAACTCTTTCCTTTTAAAATCAATAGACAACAAATAAGAATCAAGTTTTTTATACCATTAACATGGAGACTGTTTTAACATTTAAAGAGATTTCTTTAAAAAAAATGCACATGATTAGGTTTAGCTTTACTTTCAAACCCTTTGGACTGATTCATAAAATCTTTCATTAAGATCATTTGCAAAAAAAAATGATATCAAGTTGTTCAAATTTTCAATCATAATAAGCAACAAAAGCAAGTATGACCCTAATAGTGGTATACTTAACAACGGGCGAAATGGTCTAATTATAATCTATCCATTATTTCTATGTGTACCCATTGGCTACCAAGCTAGCCTTATATCTCATGGGCTCACTCTTAGTGGTTTCCTCCTTAGTCTTATGAATCCATTTGCTTCCTACTATGGATTTATCCTTAGGTGTAGAAACTAAATCCTAAGTTTGATCTTTGGTAAGAGAACTCATCTCTTCTCTCATGGTGCCTAGCAATCTCTTGCCTTTTTCACTTCTCATACCCTCTTCATAAGTGATTGGCTCCTTATCAACTAATTCTTGATAACTAGTGTAGGCTATGATATAATAAGATAATTTTTGGGGCTCCCTGCTTGGGCTCCTCTCTCTATCCCTAGTTAATTGGTAGTCAACTAGAGAGTCTTGGTCGATATGATTGTCCTCAACAATTTCCTCATCGCCTTCTATTTCTATGTTCTGCTGATTTTGTGTATTACTCTCTACCTTGCTCAGGTATTGAAGATGTGGACACTCACTCGCTCCACCTCAATTGGAGACTCTTCCCTAACAATTTCTTGTTGTTCCTCACTCACTATGCAATGCATTTCAAACTCATTAAATGTGACATCGTAACTTATGATTATTTTCACACTCTTATGGCTTCTATCCCATAACCTATATCTATTAACTCCTTTGGGGTGACCTAAGAAGACATGCTTCTTATATCTAGGTTCTAGTTTTCCTTCACTTTGATGAGAGAAAGCAACTCATTCAAAAGTCCTAAACATAGAATAATCAGCACATTTACTGTAACATATCTCGCACTGAGTATCACCATTTATAACAATGGATGGGGTCATATTAGTCAAATAACATGTAGTCATAAGCTTCATCCCAAAACAATTTAGGCATGCTAGAATTCAACATTATGCACCTAACTTTATCAACCAAAGTACGATTCATCATTTAGCAACCTCGTTTTGTTGAGGTTTGTACGGCACGGTCCTAGGTCTAGTGATGCTAGATTTATTACACAAATTATCAAATTCAGCATTACAAAACTCGAGACTATTATCAGTACGCAAATATTTTACCCTTTTACCTATCTCGTTTTCCACCTTGACTTTTCAATTTTTAAAATTCACGAAAGTCTTGGATTTATTTTCAACAAATAAACCCACATACGTTTGGAGAAATCATCAATAATAGATATTTGATATCACCAAAAGTGGGATTGCTCTCCGGACCTCACAAATCAGTATGAATGCACTCTAACACTCTAGATGTCTTGTGTGTGCTAGATGCAAATAACATCCTATGATGTTTACCAAGCACACGATGATTACAAATGGCATGTCAACATCTGATCATTACCAAACACACCTTTATCATTAAAGTACTTAATTCTCTTAACATTAACGTGAGATAACCTATTATGCCACTTCTGTGTGATCGATGTCAGTGATAGTGGAATTTAAACTACACATCAACTCGGCATGCATGATATATTTGCCATTATTCCTAGCAGCATTAAAAGCTCTGAATACTCCCTTAAACACTAAGGAATATCGTTGGATTAAAAGCTTTTTGTTGTGCTAAATTTTTTTTTTTATTTTTTGTTGCCAATTAAAAAAGTCACATTTACCGCTAAAAGCACCCAAGTTAAAATGGTGTGCAAACATCTTAACGAATAAGATACCTAGCACATAAATAACCTTCACATAGACAACCACACAGAAAATATCCTAAAGGTTGCAAATGTACATCGGTCTAGATTTTCAGAATTTTTGTGAGATTTGTGTTCTCAATCTTAAGGGAATTGTTGACCGAGCAAGGTCTAGGTGACCGTTCTACCAACAAATGATTGAGAAACAATATGAAATTATGCAACATTCAATAAAACCATGAAAATGATAATATCAAAAATAGGTAAAAAGTCCTAAAAGTCTAGTATCAGGCAAGGCTGCAAATCCTATGGTCGCCCTACACGATGGCCCACTATTGTAGAAACTTAAAGAGTTTCAGCTAATTTACCAGAGCTGACTTGTCTGTGGTATGTACAATTAGATATACAAATTTTTAACTAAGGATTAAAGTCCTTATTGCAAATTTAATAGAAAAAGATTACAAAATATCACGCGTTCCAAATCACAGCAATTTTCAAAATTTGATTTCAATTTACATGTAGAGGAAGCTAAGAAACCTTTGTCACAACCAAGCGATCTAACCGCTCTGATACCAATTTTTTGTAATGTGATTTCCAGTCAATAGGGATAATCAAAACTCAAAGTCAATTAAATCTAACAAATTAATGAAATTGGAAGAATAACATTTCCCTATCAAGATCCCGTACGGAATCACCAATGGAAAAATAGGGCTCAGATTAACCAATCAAGGGAATACCACAACACGATTGGACCCAAAAATCTCACTCAAACCACCAAGAAGTCGGCCACAAGAAGCACTAAAAAACCGGACAGAAAGCTATTGTGCATAGGCCGAAAGCATAGTAGAAAATCGATCACAAATGAAGGCTTGTTAGGATCACTCAACTAGCAACTAATACCAATGACAAAGAGTAGAGGAAGCACGAACATAAGGCATGAAGAACCATAGAGGAAAGTCACCCAACCAAGGCAAAATATATAACAGCAACCAAGATTGTGTGTGTGTGTGTGTGTGTGTGTAATATGCCTCAATAAGTTAACAAAGTTCACATATACAAGTGCAAATTAGGGTGGACCAAATATGGGCCAACATGTAATAAATGGGTCGAGCTCTAATCGTCCCTAATTTCCACTTGTGACATTCTTGATCCGTCTCGATTTCGTGGGCTAACATTGGGTTGATCGTTAATATAAGTTGAAATTACATCCACCCAAAGTTTTCAACTCTACAATTCAAAAATAAGATTTATAAGTTTTTTATTCAAAAATCAGATAATAATTTAAATTATTAATCTTAATATTATAAAATTAAATTACTTTAAATTCGTACCCATACCCCTCCACCCCTAATTTGATTCCCAAACCCTAAATTATTTCTCAATCTCTACTATGTCTCTTCCTTCTCTAATCTACTTCACCCTTCTACATTCTCTCTAAGTTTTAACGGCATCATCCACCGTTGTATGTACTCAGTAACAGTTAGCGTTGCAGTGATGTCATTACTGGAATAACGTTGGAGATTTGATCCACGTAGTGATGACATCGAGACACCGTTGTAGAGTTGTACCACGATGGAGAGCAGAGTTAAAAAATTGCAGTGGCGATGTCGTCAGAGACTGTCGATGTGATGTCGTCACTGCAGCATGGCGTGAGTGGTCTTTGTACCAAAGTTGGGTTGTGATTTGGTGTCGAATGATGGGAAATCTGGGTACGATTTGCTACAGCGACAAATGACTTGGGAATCAGGAAAAAATTGGTTCCCAATCTATGGCGGTGGTTGTGGTGGCGATGGCTATAATGTGTTGTCCGACAGCAGTGCAATGCGTCGCCACACACAGAAGCACCTATCGTCGTTGCAACATCTCGATGATAGGTTTATTTCTAATCTACCTCCATTTTCCTTTCATTTTGTTTACTGATGTGTTGGTGATTATTGGTGCAATGTGAGTGGTGGTGATGGTTGTTGATGCGGGTGGTGATGGTGTGGTTGTGGTGGTGACGATGGTTGTTGGTGCAGGTGGTGGAGGTGGGCAATCTATGGTGTATGTGTGCTGATCTGTATGAGTTATGTATGTATGGAAGCTGATAATGTGTGGTGGTTCGTTGGAGTAGTGTTGGTGTTGGCGGAGATGGTGAGGTGAGGGTGTGCAGGTTGTGGTCCGTTGGAGTGGTGGTGGTGCTCGTCGCTTTTGGTGCGCACTCTGATTTTGGATCTGATATTCTTTGTGGTGTTTGGATGGTGATGGTTGTGATGTTGGTTACTGTGGTGTGGTCGGCGGTGGTCATGGCTGTGGTGCGGTGGTTTCTGGATGGGATGGGTGGATATGTTTGTGACTAATCATTCGGTTGATTGTGATAAACAAATTGATTAATTTGTGACTAATAAATGATATATGACCAATTATTTGAGATTTGTGACCAATAAATAATATGTGGTCTAAAAATTTGAATCGTAACTTATTAAATTTGTGATTTGTGATCGATAAATAAATTGTGATCAGATAAAGTTTTGATTTTATGACAGATGAATAAGTTGTGACTTATAGAACTTTTGATTTGTGATCGAGAAATAATTTGTAATCTATAAAAATTTTGATTTGCGACCGAAAAATTATTTGTAACCAATTAATTCGATAATTTGTGATCAAATTGTATAGATTTGTGATCGTAATATATTTAATTAAAAATACTTTTTTAATTAATTATTTCATAACTAAAATTTAATAGTATTTGATTTTTGAAATGGGTCATAGTTAAATTTTTAGATATGATTTTTTTCCCTTAATATAATATTCAATACCATGCAAGCCATATGAATTAATTCAATTCAATTAATCATCACCGTCGTGGGTTTATTTGGTATTAAATACCTAACACAAACAATATAGATAATAAAAATAAAATCTAGCAAATATTAAAATTACTAAATTAAACTAAGACGGTATTTAAAGTGTTGTTCAATACGTGTACCTAACATGTCCTAAAATGCTCTAAATCTTTTCACAAATATATCACATCTTGAGTACAAAAGAGGCAACAACACATAGTCCCCCTACAAAAAGAGTAGAAATGATGGTAGTCCTTGTAGGCATCCTTCCTTTATCACTTCTCAAAACCATGGCTTCATAAATTGGCAAGCAATTCAAAACCCCAAATCCTGCAATAAACATTTGTACAAAAAATCCATCCGAATTTCTCTCCTTGAAAATCTGCACTATCCCACCACAGAGAAAAGCCATTAAATTCAAAATTGCAGCCATTGCTAATGGCACAAACAATGGGGACTCTACTCCAAATTCAAATATTCCTTCATCATATCTTTTACTTTGTTCATCATCCATTACTTTGCTTGTCACATTGAATCCTTGTGTGGCTATTCCTAATTGTTTGGTTATGAACTCTATGAAACCAAATAAATACGATGATAGTCCCCTTATGAGCCAAGTTCTTTGATCACTCCACCACCTTTGGAATTTGCCTTTGGTTAATAGGAAATCTAAGCAATCTTGTACATAGGCCCCAAGAAATAGAAATAAGTAAGCAAGAAACCAAGATTCAGATACCTGAAAAAATGCAAATTTTGAGATAGGAAAAAAAAAATTAACGAAGAAATCTTTGACGTCCCACATTTAAATAATCAATAGTACAAAAATTGTTAGACTAGACAAGAGTAAGGAAGAAAGACGTAATATGTTTTTTTTAAAATAATAAAGGGGTTCCAGTGTTACTTTCATTTTGTGTGAAAGAAACTAATAACATGTTTGTTAAGTTTCATTGGGATGGACCGTACAAGATTAAAGAAGAGAGACGTGGGATATTTATGTTAAATCATAAACGATTTTTGAACTTGTCATTCCTAGTCCGTGAAAGTAATTTGTATCCATTATATGTTTCTCATATATGATTGTATCGCACTAGATAAGATTAAAAAAAAGAGACGTGTGATATGTTTTATCATTTTAGTTTATCCGATAAGCACCTTTCAAATTTTACGAATCAACTTTATAATATTTATTCAACATGGGTATTGACTAATGTGTTATGTGCAATATTTGGAATTCAGGTAAAGGTACCTTGGGAAAGATGGGGACTCCATTGAGAAGAGTCAGTGAAGGGAGGAAAGCATAGACTGTAATGGGAACACTCCAAATGGGCCAAAATGCATAGTGTGCATAAGCCTGGCCCATTAAAATCCCCATGGACTGGATTCCAAAAGTTAATGGGCTGTACTTTGAGAAGCCAACCTCTAGCAGCCCAACGGCCCATCTCTTGTTCTGGTTCAAAACATCAATTAGAGAAATTGGAACATCACCCAAAAATGCAGGCCTGTTTGGGTCACAGAATATCGACTTCCATCCTTCACATTGAAGCCGATAACCTGTGTAATAATCCTCAACCAAGGAGCCATACCGGAACCCTATCTAGATGTTAGGGGAAAAAAAGGCTCGATCAGTCAAAATGTAAAAAAAATATTGTTCGAAATATAATTTAAATAAATGCCTTGTCTTAATCTCTAAGATGAGATTGTTGAACGTAATAAATTTTGTTTACCTTAGATCCCCAACTGGTTAGATACTCATAATTGCATCCAGCAACATGGTGGGCTTGATTTAGAATTTCTTGATCCACAATCGGCTTTTTCACGATGTAATCGGGCCCAAGCTCTGGAATTTCTGGCTGAACAAGTGATGATGGGGCACCAAAAAATGTGCGTCGATGGAAAAAGCATCCAGTCCCAACATAACTCGGGCCGTCCAGCCCATCCATGCCAGGTGGATTTATTTGAAACAAATGTTTATGCTCAGACGCGTAGATATCAGCCTTATTGAGTCCATGATAACGCTGTGGGATTTGAATGTACCCTAAATTGGGCCGACTCGACTTATCCGAAAGGTAGCAAAGAACTCTCTGAAGCGTCGAAGGGTCGTTGGAATACATATCACAATCTAGAGTTAAGACAATTGGTGCATTGGTCATGATGCTTGAAACACGAAGCTTCACGACACAACACAAAATATGTCCAACATTAGCATAAAAGGCACCATTGTGCTCTTTGTGCATTAATAATAAAAATAATATTTTCTATCTATCTGCGACATAGATGGTATATTACTTACCAAGGCATTGAGGGCACCGGCCTTGAAATGATGTGGGGTAGCCTTGCTTTTCTCTCTAGAGACATATACGAGGTTTGGCATTGAGTTTCCCGTAGTATCTTTATCTTGGTTGGAATCTAACAGAGCCTGTTTGAAATATTATAAAATATAGTTATCCATAAAAGATGAATTGATGCTAAATATATATATAAATTTACTATGTATAAATTTTTAAACGAGGTGATGAAAAAATTATAAATGACACTATTTTTGTTCATAAATAGCATAAATGAAAATTAGATAAACCTGAATGATAGAGGGGTGATTTTGGCGATCGAAATCTTTAGTCCAATATTGATTCAGAACTTGACGTTGCTTTTCATCGGAAATGTATTCATCACTAACTTTCCCATTCTCAACCACGCTTTCTACCCTTGTCCTCATGCTATCGTACTTCATCTGCAGAAAACAATTATTTATTTATGTTTCATTATCAACTTAATTATGTAAATTTGATGCGTTGGGATTTTGACCAATAAATTTGAATGAAGCTTAGGATGGGCTCTTAGACAGGTCTGATGGGCTCTTAGGATTTGCCTCATTGATCAAGATGCAATAGTTTCATGCCACGTGATAAGAATCCTCCTTACTAAAACTGATGACTATAATCACGGTGAGGATCGAAACTATATTTTGCGACTCTAAATGAACGCGTCAAATTAGTCACTTAGACCAATATGGCAGGACTCAGTCTCGAAGAGAGTCTAACTAGCCTTAATGTTTCGAAATTTTGAACAAGACCGCACCTGATTAGGTCTAAGTGCGACTCCGTGTGTGTGTGTGTGTGAGAGAGAGAGAGAGAGAGAGAGAGAGTCTAACTCGCTAGCCTTATTGTTTTGAAACTTCTTGAACAAGATCGTATCCTGGTTAGGACTATATTGACAATTTTCATGCAAAACAAAGTCAAACGAAAAGAATACAATAAATAAAAAACATAAAAGAATGAAAACATATGGTGCATAAGCACATCCCTCTCAAATATCAAGTACTCTAGTTATATGTTGATCAGTCAAATCTTTAAAATTAAGCATGTATGTGTGAGGCAGGTTCATTTATAAATTACCTAACTATTTATGTCACGCGCGTCCCTACTTATCTACTCGACTTTTTTTTATTATTTGCGTTTGGAGTATTAATATTTGATGAGTTGTATTTGTCCACTTATAAATTAATGAAAAGAATATCATAATTTATTTTTAGGTCATTATACTCCCACAAATATTTGTACCCAACCTAGATTTAGGTAAAAATAATATATCATTTTGAATAAAATTTTCATGGGTCAAATGAAATTCAACGATCCACAATTTTTTTTTGTCAGTTTCAATGCTATGAAAGTATAATTATTAATGGACCATACGCTATTCATAGAAAAATGTCTTTTTGTGCGTCGGATGTATAAAATATGACAGATTGTAATTTCCAACACGATAAGGTGTGACATAGGAATTGGTTGGACATCGTTGTAGCTTAATTTTGTGAAACTGCTCTTAAGTAAGTAGTTTGTTCCAACACTTCTATCTATTAATTAAAAGGATAATGTGCTCCCAAATATGTAGATTCAATGATTAGCCCCTGTTTGGGCTACAAGATAATGCATCTTGGAATAGTAAAAAGTTGGAAAATGTGCGCTTGAAAAATAAGGAAAAATTTTGAGTTTGCGTATAAAATTATTGAATCATGCTACATGTACAATTTAGTTTGACAATATTGATGACAACTCACGCTAAATAACACCACATTCATTTATTTCATAAACTGTTTCTAAAATTAATGATCTGAATTTTGACAACATCAACATTGTCAACCATTATTGTCAAGTATGATGGTATAAATAGCATAATTGAAAATTATTTTATGGGTGAATGTGTGGTTGAAAATGAGTGTTAAAAAAATAAATTTTGAGAATAATGGAGCTCAAACAAGGGCTTAATATCGACGGCATATTCAAAGACACTCTAGACAGGTAATACTATATAGAAATAGTTTGTGTACTCAAGGGTGCATTTGATAGTAAAGGTGAAATTTGGGTGGAAAGAAAATGAAATACAGGGAATTGAATTGCCTAAAATTTGTTTTACTGTTAATTGTAATTAATTGTGTTTGATTGGTATAATTTTTCACCTGAAAAATGTTGAAAGTTTTGTGTCTGTTTGGCTTTGTTTTTTATGAAAATTGTCCATTAAAGTGTTTTTTTTTTTACCAGTGGATCTATAATTTATTCCAATTGCCAAAAAAAAAATCAAAAAAAATTATCGTACCGAATACTATTCGTTTGGCTTTGTTTTGCATGAAAATTGTCAATAAAAGTGATAATTTTTTTCTATTGTGTTTAGAATTTTTTTCAATTGCAAAAAGAAAAAAAAAAGCTGAAAAATCAATTACCACAATTACCACAAAAAACAAAAGAAAATATTTTCCTTCAAAATCAAGAAAAGAGGCGCATGGCGGGTGGGGAGGGAAAATGAATTTCGGGGAATATCAAACACCACAAAAGATGGAAAATAGAAAACTTTTTCCAACTTCCAAAAAGAATAGAGGGAATGAAACGGGGCCTAAATGAAATTTAAATTTATTTTCTTCTCTTAAACAGTCTAAATGTTGTTGATTCTTCTTTACTATATATATATACACTTTAAGAGTACTTGGATTTTGTAGACCACGTACGTATACTATATTCTCACGACAACTTCAATACTAAAAGAGTCATAGTCTATGGCAATTTAAAATTCTGAACATTTCTAATTAAAACGATTACGTAACTGTTGATTGCTAAGCGTTAATTAACATAACATTCCTAGTCTCTTATAATATAATTCCTTCAACTATTTTAACATGAACATTTCTATACATATTTGTAGTTCTTGTCTTAGAGCTCCTTAACATGATTTTTCACTTTCGCTTTCTGTAAAAAATATATCTGAGAAAGTTATCTTAATTTTTGTTTGAATATTAAATTTCAAAAAAAAAAATAAAAAATTGAAAGTGCTTTTAAAAGAAGTTATATTAGACAATCTTCATCTAAAAGCTCTTCTTACTAGCAAATTTCATAAAATTAGGTAATTGTATCAACTTTTAGATTTCGAAAGCACCTTTCGACTTGTCAATAATCATGTCAAATTGATCATTAGTATGACTTCTGGTACTACTATTATAAGCTAATCTCAAAACTTAAGTGTGATATTATAGTTCAAAACTTACTAACGAGCAATCCGTTTACACCTCAAACGAGAAGTAGGATTTTAATTTTTAGGGTTGGTAATTATAAACGAACTAGTATCTTGCGAGAAACAAGGGTACGACCCTAACAGTTTTTGGGTTTCTAGCAGAGAAAAGCATGAAAACTTGGACATGGCGCAACATAACTAATAGCTTCATTCCATTCACGGTAAGACAAAATGGAAAGACTGACAAGGTTGATATTGAAACGGGAAGACTTGTATATATGTGTGTGTACTACCAAACGGACTGATTAATAAAAATAATAGATCGTTTAATAGTGACTATGCATGCCTAAGATTAGAAACTATAAGAAGTAATGTTTACCTTAATTTCCAGAGTCTTAGGGTTTTGAGCATAATTTGAGCTGAAATAAGCTTCTGGGCATCTTTCTATAACGTTATTTTCCCTACAAAAAGGCAACCAAATTCTAGCAAATTCAGCAGCCTCCATGAAAGCAAACAGTGTAAGCTCTGATCCTCCATCATCCGACACATAAACCGACAGTTTTTCTGTCGGAAAATCATACGCCATAACTGATAAAGCCGTGTTAACAACGTTAATAGGTGGCTCTTTATATGGATCTGCAGTGCATATAAATATATCCATGGCCGGGAAATCTTTCCGGTCCAAGAATTTTTCGAGATTTTCCGGGTATTCTTGTCGGCTCACGGGATTCATGTGATATGATTGGGTTGTAGACCACATGTAAGCTAGAATAATATCAGAAACAAAAATAGTGAAGGATATGCAGAAAGATTTGAAGTTGGTGGATTGGAGGAGTGTGAGTGCATGGTGGTAGAATAAGGCCAAAATAACAGCGGTGTAAGCCGCCGCGAATACACGGTTGAGGAACCTGCGGCGCAATCGTCTGAGGGAGTGTAGACGGAGGTTGGTGGTGGCAGAAGACATTTCTTGGCTACCTCACTGGCTAGAAGTTAGTTATAGCTTTATAGGCCATTCAAACGTCCTCAGTAGAGCCATATCTCATCTAGAAATTTAAAAAAATTATTAATATAAATTTTGTTATAGATTATTTACGAAATTGTACACGTATTAAATTTTAATACAATCGAAGCATATTTGTCTAAGCTTATGTATAAAATATTATTGTTCGTCTTATTTCGACAGCAACATCATGTTTTGTGCCTTGCAGTCAAAAATTTATAAACTAATGCACCTTCTTTCTCGAGAGAGAAATTGAACGTGAGTCACCTCACATTTTCTTTTGTATTAATAAATGTTTTAAGACAGCAAGTGAAGACAAAAAAAAAAAAAAAAATTAAGACAGTGTATTTCAAGGAAATTTTAATACAAAAAATTTATAATACTATGAGTGATTGGTTAAACTCTTGGCCTTAATTTCCACAAAAATAACTCATCTATGTTTCATATAATCGAAATAAACGAAGAAATTAGTCGCGATAAGCCATGTAAAAATTATTGCATCTTTTCAAGACACAAATTATTATACATTATTTCATTGCGGTGCATGTCTAGGGATAATCCCACATCGTATAAATACAAGAATATTAACGTATAAAGATTCATGAAACTCCTTTTAATAAAATTGACATTTAAGATAAAACTGAAACTTTTATATATTGGTTAATTAATTAATATCTTATATACGTTTAATTTATAACATAAAGCATGTTTTGAAAGTGTGTATAAACGGTTTAAATTATAATTATACAAAAATGGGCTCTAGAGAAGTGGATAGTACTTATAGATCCCTCGAAATGAGCCAAATATTGACTTATAAGTTAATTATTAACTCACACGAATCTTTAATATATCTCTTTGACAAAAGTGAATATTGGATCAAATTTTACCGTGAAACTGTCTGTAGCTAAAATTATCACTCCGATTGTTTCTCATTATTTGAACATAAGAATTAATGATTTGACCCTTTTTTTCCAACACATGGCTCTCACTATGTAATGGTGCAGTCAAAAGTTACGGCGGCTGCTACATGTAACGGTTGGAATTTTCATTAAAATGAGGTAAAATATTGGTCCCAAACAGGGCTATATTATATAATAATATTCTCCAGATCAAAACGGCAAGTTGGATGGATCTTCTGAAAATGGTAGGATATGATATGGGAGTGATCAATACTGTACGATTGCGATATCCCACCAATGAAATATGGGGATCAAGTGGTGGTGTTAAGTTATGATTTGTGTGGTCCTACGTTAGCACCTTTTGTCGTTGCCTTGATTGCTTGCTAATTTCGATATTATCAACTGGTCAGGGTTTTGACTCGAACTTGCATTTTCTGTCAAGTGTATGTGTGGCCATATTTGAATGGCTATTTGATGTAGGACAACTAGTTTTGAAGTTTGAGGAAGTGTTGGATAGAAAATTGGCAAAAAAAAATCGCGTCAAGGGTAATTTTGTCATTTGTCGCGACGGTGTCGAAATGGGCTGAAATTTGGCAGGTTGATTGGAAACG
>CAIGRF010334707.1:35035-47786 GCA_903798235.1 Fraxinus ornus
CTGCAGATGTCAAGAGGCGTAGGAAATTGTTTGTTGAAGGAGATCAGGTCATAGTGTTTCTGTGTAAGGAGATGTTTCCGGTTGGTTCATACAACAAGTTGAAACCAAGAAAATATGGCCCGTACAAGGTGATCAAGAAGATTAATGACAACGCCTATGTGATCGACTTGCCTGCTGATATGAACATCTCTCGCACTTTCAATGTAGCTGATCTTTATGAGTTTTGTGATGATGTTCCACTCTATCCGGAATATAACTCGGGGTCAAGTTCTTCACGGGTGGGAGAGACTTATTTAGGACAACTAGCTTTGGAGTTTGAGGAAGTGTTGGATAGAAAATTGGCAAAGAAAAATCGCGTCAGGGGTAATTTTGTCGTTTGTCGCGACGGTGTCGGAAGGGGATAAAATTTGGCATGTTGATTGGAAACGGCTTGAAAAATTGGACTCGGGGCGTCCAAGATCTCGTGATTTTAGCCAAATTCCTTTGTTTAGGCCTCCGAATGATTAATTTTCGTATTTCCCGTTTTAGATTTTCGCTATTTTTGGAACGATTTCATTTTCTATGTTTTTAGGGTGTCTTGTAACGCCTATTTAAAGGCTTGTGGACGTTTTTCCGTCATCATTGATTTTGAGTAAAATTTCGTTCTTGGAGAATTCCAGTTTTTTTGTTTTTTAGATTTACGCTAGTAAATCTTGTTACTTCCGTTCTGCGTCACTATTGGCCATAAATATTTGAAATTTTACACTTTTATCAGGAAAAAAAAAATTGTAAAGATGCAGTGACGTAATTCGAGATTACAATGGATAATTAGATGAAAAAATTAACTGTTTTTATAATAATTCAATGATGAAATGTCATGTGACACTATGTCAAATCATCTTAACATGATTCTAAATATTTTGGAGATATCCATGGCACGATTGTATTAGGTCAAAACATATTTGATGTCTTCCAAACGTTTTATTAAATAATTGCTCGTCTCTAAAAATACACTATGTTCTAATTTTATTTTATTTTATTTTTTTAATTGATTCCAAGTTGAGAAACAAAATTTAGCTTTGTAATATTGGACAAGCAAGGATCACTTAACAATTTTGTTATAAAACCATAATGCAAGGTCGAAGACTAATTCATTATTGGAATAATATGTTCTTTAATAGCTTCCGTTTAATTGAGATTAAAGATGTCAATGAGTCAAGACGAATTGGCTCGACTCGCCCATCCCGGGAACGGCTTTTGGGATGAGTCGAGCACAAACCAACTTGCCTGTAAATATTCATGCTCAGCTTGCCTATTATTGGGATGAGCCGAGCCATCCATTAAGAAAGTCAAGAAAAAAGATAAATAAATAAATAAATTGAAAATTGAATTGATGGTAGCTAGGTTAGTAGGTGTTTGCAAAAGGCTCCAAAAGCAACTAGTCGACTTCGAGCTAGCTCACGTGACACACAAGCTAACTTGGTTCATGTGACGGTGTATGGAATTTTCTGGGCTCGATTTGCGCCTACATTCCCCTACAAGACAAGACAAGATGCCAATGGGCACGAGGTGCTCGAGCCCATTGCCGTCTCTAATTATGATATATCAATTAATTTGTGTAAGGTCAATATGTCAAATTTGATACGACAAATACTTCGAAATCCACTACACAACACAAAAATTGCAATATAAGGTAAAAAAGGAACATATTAAAGAGCTAGATGACATTACAATGGGTATGCAACACAAAACCCAAATATCAATGAATTAATACTATGCTATAGTGAAAAAAAACACGAATTGTAGCGCATCTTGGGTGAAAATTGATCTTACATCAAGGTAACATTATTGAATTGAGCCAAAAATAAAAAGCTAGAAACTTTCAATATCAGATACAAACATATATTTACAACTATATGAGAGACAACTTCTCATCCATATCACTAAAATCACCCCTACTCTACACAGATTCCGATTCTACTCAAATCATAAAATACATTTAAGTCTTGCTATACTTAAAGTCGGATCAAACGTGGTGATGATATGGAAATATTTCGCATATTCTTCATAATACTGTGATATTTTCCAGATTATCTTATAGATTATTTCCATATCTTTAACAGAAAGATTCACAAAATTGAGCCAGCAATACTAAAGCATCCTCAATGACAATACCACAACACGATCCAACAGAACTTTCTAAAAGGACTAACCAATTTCCAAATTTAAGGTAGCCTGCATCAATTTTGGTCACAGCATAAAAGAAGGTTGCTTCTACTTTGCATTGTCTTCACATCTTGACAAGAACAAATGAATATCCACCGTGCCATGTTACAGAATTCCCTACAAGAAAATAGCATTATATCAAATATGTAGGGCTTAGTTATTTTGTTTTTTTAAAAACTGTTCGGTGGTATCTAATCCTCCTTAGTAATTAGTAAACATGCATGAGGTTCTTCAGCAAGTCCAGTTTGAATAGCATCATTTTGATATTTGAAATAGAGAGAATACTTACGGCCATGGATCATCTCCCATGAGCATCACATCACCTTTGTCATCCCTAAAAAAAATTTCCCATTTTTTTTGGGGCCACAGCTCTCCCTTGATTCCAAACATCTCTTCCAGTTCACTTATAAGTTCGCCATACCCCTTCAATGCAGTCAAGTCCACCTCAAAACGTAATGTGACCCCTTGCATATGGACCTTCTCAAAGGAATACGATACCAAAAGCATAAACTATGAATCAAGTACTTTTCAAGGCAATTAGTGCTGAATCACTAATACATTATAGTTAAGAAAGTGATTTAGAGCAAGTTTGGCACTAAAACATTTACTAACAAGTAAATAAGTAAAAATTTTGAGTAAATAATCCTTTTTTGGTCAATGTCAGAAATAAGCAAGTTACTTATTTAGACAGTAAGTGAAGAACTACTTTCAAAATAAGTAAGAAAAACTGAACTTATCCAATCATGTTTGGAGATAAAAGTTTCCTTAAAAGTAACTTTTTACTTCTTTTAAGCAAAGCCATACATGCTCATCAATCTTCTGATCAACTCATACCTTGGTGCAACTTCTGGAGGCATGATTTTCTCTTCTTTGAACATCTTTTGTTAGAACTAGCAACCGGTCATGCTTTGACTCTTTGGAATCCTTTGAAAGACAAGATTTCTGTTCTGAATCACCTGAAGACAGTTTACTTGATATGTATCCATTGCAAGCATCACTTGGTATATTGACTGGTTTTATCGTAAAATTCTCATCAAGGACACCTATCGAAGGACTGATCAAATCGACCCCAAACAATCGGCATGTTGCAACATTATGTGATTCCCTCCTGTCATTCAGGTAAGGCACGGGACTAATACTTTGTTTTCCTGAATGTGTGGCTAAGTTGGAAAAAACCAACCAAGCTGAGGCACTTTTATTTTTTTCTGTTTCTTCAGCAAACACATTTACAGAAGTGTTTACATTACGATTGCTGCATTTTTTAATACGTACACTCCTCTGTTCTTCAAGGGCAAGATTTGCTTCATGTGAATCATGAGATGGATTCCAGACAGCTGCTGCTGTCGAGGTCAGAGTTTCTACACATAGTACAATAACAAATAAACTAGATCACAATGTAGATAAACATACAAGGAAAAGGTTTAAAAGAGTTTAAGGGCATGTTAGGTGGACATGACAAGACAGTACCACAGATGGACTATAGCTTTTGTTCAATTCTATCCAGTGCTGTACAATTTTCCTTGCCATTCAAGTGATAAAAGGCTAATCTAACCTGGAACTGAGATTTTCACATGTGATCGAAACCTTTTATGCTTTGTTGCTACCGATTGAACCAGGCTCGTAGGCAGTGATACAACAAATGGTTCTATCTCCCATGGAGAAACCCTTTCAGGTCTTCGAATGGATGCAGGTTCATCCCATTGAACCTTAGGATATGAGAAAAGCCGAGTTAAATTTCAGTTTTTCATAATATAAATTGGAAGTGAAAAGATCAGCAAAACAAAACTAACCTTCAATGATCGCCATATAGAACCATCCCAATGAGGAGAGAAATCTTCAACACCAATGATTGTTCCTGAAAACCTGAGTGCCATAGGAGGAAGAAGCGATAAAATTTAGAAACTCAAACTACACAGTTCATAATCAGCTTTTGTGTATGTTTAACAACCTTCTCTCAGGAGAATCCTCCCCCTCAAATCGCATCTTGAATCTCGAGCCAACTTCAAAACCATGATTTACGGCATCTAGATATTTGTTCTGGCCTATGATGAATTGACTTGTTCTAAGAAGTTTTTCCACCGAAGACGTATATAAGAACATGAATGTCCAAATAAGTCTTCTTATACAGAAGTACTATGGTAAAAAGGGTACGTGTATAAGACCTTGGCTTGTAATAAACAACAAACATGGTCTTGGTAGAAACGGCATGAGATGCAGTTGCAAGCACTCCTAGGTGCATGCTCTGACTTGAAATCACTGACGATGGCATGGAGCTCCGATAATGAGTATGGCGTCTAACCCCAACACGCAACTCTCCATTCTCTCCCCTAGAGTCAAAGTTTACAAGATAAAAAGTCGAAAAGGGAAAAATTGATTTTTTTTCAAAAACATTAGTGGTCATAACGTATCCCAAAAGAATATCCTCAAGAAACAAATACCTCAGAAATACAAAAGAATCCCTGGCAATTAATCTCTTAGAAGTAACAAATGTACTCCATCCTGTTGTCAGCAAATGCCTTCGGGGTTGGCCTGTTTAATACTTGTCAGTTCTATATGGATTTCAAGCCAAAGGCACATTAAGAGTGTGGAAATAAAATATTACCTCTAAATATATGCTTAAAGTGCCATTCAATCCCATTCAGATCCTTGGCAACCAATTCCTGGGTCGGTGTCTGCTGGCTCATATCCTGATCAAAGATCAATTTTATTCCAAATAAATGGCAAATCATTTCATATGTAAAATAGAACTAATGATGAGCAGGAAGGCACATAGATTGATGGAAAACAACAAGTGGCCCAGAAAGAGAAAACAAGGAATTATTACCAAGGGAGGAAGGCATTCGTTTGCATGTTTACGAAGAACAGAAAATCCACCATGGGTGCTCGTATCAGAGGCTGTCAAAACCTTGCAGAATGAGTGAACTGTAGGCCTAGGAGGCTCAGGATCGAGACTTCTTGGCTTGATTTGCTACAATTAGTTTTATTTAATAACAAAACTTTAATCTAAAATGGATCCCAAAAAAATCAAGAGCAAGCAAAACTAGTAAATTAATCAAATAGAAAGGAAGACTAAAATACTTACATCTGCTTCTGGCATCAAAGTAATTTGTGCATAGACTTCATCAGTGTCTTTTTCAGCCTACATAGCAGAATAACTTATAAAAGACAGAAGTTTCTCTAACTTAATTCACTATTGAACAATTTTTAGTCGCTAATTTAGGAAATATCAACGATAGATTTGCTTCTCTTGGAGAATAATGATCCAAGCAAGGATGGTTTAACAGCTAGCTCTGATAAACAAAGATAAAAGCTATAGTCCCCAAATTCCCAGCTCCTTATCACAGCAATGTTATGATTTAATCCTAATCTCAATTACAAGAGCAATAATAAGAAAAAATATACATATCAAAAATCCACATACAGATTCATTGATAGAACTACACTCACTAAATTAAAGAAGATGGGTACTAATGATCTCACGCCTCTCTTATTCTAAAAAACTGGTCTCGCTTTAAAATCCTTTATATGGTAGGAACTTCGGGGTAACCTGTTTGGTGGAAATTAAAATTCAGATTTTAGTCTAGTCAATGTCAACAATTAATTTTAATAAGACCCACAACTTCTTCAACCACACATTTCATTGAATTTTATCAAAATCTATTAAAAACTGATTTTAATCCACACCAAACAGGGGTATAGAAAAGACCATACCAGTAGCTGAATGTCAAAAACACTACAAAGGATCTTCGAGGGCAGACTAAACGTTGTTATCCTCTGATTCAATTCCTCATTTGTTGATGCCTCCAACTGACCAAACCCAAAAAAACAAAAACCAACAAAGAAGAAGAAATTACAAAACAAATCCCACAAAAAAAGCTAATTTCAAGCTTAAATTTGCAAACAGAGATCTGAACTTTAAGCAACCACAATAAGTTGTCAATACACTTAAAAGAAAATTACTTGTTCCACGTGCCCTTGTGGAAAATAGTAAACTCTCTCGTTAATTCTTGGAACATCCACCAATGGACCAGCACAAGCCTTCCATAACTCTGTATACATAACATCCTCTCCAC
Source organism: Fraxinus ornus (assembly GCA_903798235.1). Taxonomy (NCBI): domain Eukaryota; kingdom Viridiplantae; phylum Streptophyta; class Magnoliopsida; order Lamiales; family Oleaceae; genus Fraxinus; species Fraxinus ornus. The sequence goes on from CAIGRF010334707.1 coordinate 41,314, forward strand.
CACAACCTGAACATTCACAAAAAAATCTTAGGAAAAATGAAATTATTTCCCAATCAAAGATGAATGAAGCGACATGTCTTTTAGATTTCACCTTCTGCTGATAAACCCATTTGCTGCTGCTGTGGAAATGACCTTCTATTTGCCATTGTTCTTTTAGATGAAAACTTAACATTTAAACCCACAATGAAACCGAAATCCCAGTATGATGTAACTAAATTTACTTTATTACACACTTAAAAAGCCCAATGTACATACACTTTCTCTGTCTACAGAACACAAAAAAATCAGTGTGAGAAGTGAGAGAAACGACACTGCTAAATCCGACTTCTCACAAGAATTAGCTTTATATAATCCTTAATTTAGTGCTCTCTTTCTTTTTCCCTGTATTTTGTATGCATTGCTTTTACAGCACGTGGTTGGGTTGTTTCCTCTGTCTCTGCAGAATGTGTGCGTGTTAGAAGCAACCTAAACCATGGCTGCTGTTGTCTCATTTTGAGATTGATAAGCAACTTTTAAATATGTTTAAACAATTTATTTAAAATTACTTTAGAGTAAGGCCCTGTTTGACACCCATTTTATGAAATGAGAAATTTTTGAATAGTGATTGATGGCTCTTACACACCACTTTTTCACTACTTTTCAAAATCTAAAAAAACATTATAATAAAATAAACTTTTTACACACCAACTTTAAATTTAAGAGAAAAAAATGAGAATGAGAATGAGAATAGAATGGGTGCCAAAGAAGGGCTAAGTTTGTTCAAGATGAATTTCAAAAAAAAGTCTTCTACAAGAAACAAAAATTATCTTAAACTCATAGACATTGTTAATAAATCAATGTCTTGTTTAGTGGACTAGGACCCTAGAAACATTGAGCTCTGTTTGATAATTATTATTTGGAAAAAATAGAATTTTCAATAGTAATTTTTAGGAGAATATATGATTAAAAAATATGAAAAGAATTTAAATTTACGTATAAAATATTTTATTATATAAATGTGTAATTAAAAATAAATATGTAAAAAAAATTTAAAATAATGATTGTCAAAGAGCGGACTGTAACTCAATCCACAAAATGAAAAAGAAAAAGAAGAGTTTGACACAAAAAGATGCCCCTAAAGTTGGTAAGGCTGGTAGCCCGTGTTTCACAACCATTAAAATAATAAAGTAAAATAAAAATCCGAACTCATCTCTAACCACATTTTTGCATAATAAAATATTATACAGTAAATTCAAAATTTCTTCAATTATTCAACTACACCTTTTTCAAAAAAATTATAATAAAAAGTTATGCCAACAAAGTTGAAGATGGATAACATCGTGCAAAATTAAATCCTTTGTCTGTATTAAACAACTTTATTACTATTGAAATCTTTGGATAAAAATGAATATATTTATTTATATTTCGAGTCTTCATGTATAAATTGCATTTATTTTTCTTACCAAAAATATGTCATGTAAACAATTTTCACAAACACAATGGTGAGACTTGATCTCATATTTTTTTTGCTTTTTCTAGGCCCATAAGAATCGTCTCATTTAAAAATATTCTTGACAATCATTATTTGAAAACTCTTTCTTATACATACTCATTTTCACACAATAAAATATTCTGAACTTAAATTTAAAACTTTTCTCTACTTTTAGTCACACATTCTCATAAAAATCATTATTCAAACTATTATTTTTCCCAAATAATTTTTATCAAACATAGACTAAGTTTTCAAATGAGTTACAAATTTAGCACATATCGACAACTATTAAAATGAGTTTTTTTTTTTTTTAAGAAAAATGAGTTTTGGAATAGTTATTTTTTGAAGGATGTATGGTTAAAAAAAAGTAAATTTTTTGAATTTATGTGTAAAATATTTTATTCTAAGAATGTGTAGTTAAAAATGGGTTTAGCAAAAAAAAAAAAAAAAAGGTTTTATTTTAATGGTGGTCAATCATGGTTCATGAACTTTTAGAATTTATCTTCAAGAGTTAAAGGTCCCATTCAACCCCAAAAATCTCTCTTTAATAAGAACTAGTTTATGCCCGTGCTATGCACGGGCTTTGTTATTTTGAGGGTAATATTAGCGTGTTAAATATGTAAAGTTATGTTAAATTATGGTGAATTACATTTTGAATGTTAGATATGGGTCATTGAAATAATCCAAATTGAATCATTAGTATTATGTTGAATTTCAATTATGTTTTAATGTCAATATTAATAAAATTTCATTTACGTAAATTTGGATGGTGTCGATCTCATATCTTAGGTACTCCTTTGGTGTAGGGCATGATTTGATTTTACTCCAATATTGAATTTCAATTTCACCGTAAATATGGGGTTTTCATGTAAGAGAAACTCCAGGAAAAAAAAAATACAAAGGCTAACTTAAAATTGAACTCTACAAAATCAATTAAAAAAATAAAAAACTATTGTACTTGAAGATAGCACAGTTCAATTGATGTTGAAAATTTTAGTATTTGAACTTTGAAAATGATATCTTGCAACTCAAAAATAAATTTGAAAACAAATTTAATATTCACGGGGGTCGAGGGGGCAGCGCCTCTCGTTTCGGGGGCAGCGCCCCCGGCGAGGATCGACTTGACCGGTCAAGTTGCGGGGGTTGAGGGTGCAGCGCCCCTCGTAGGGGCTTTGGGGCGAAAGGAATTTTGATTTTCATTCATGTATGGAATTGAATATTTTCTAATGTGTTTGAATTAAATTATTACTAAGTGAAATTATATTTATAGTCATGTGTAGAATGTAAATAAGTAGTATGTTTGGCAAAATAAAAATTAAGATATGAAAAAAGAAACACGACAGTGTCGGTGTCTCTGCAAAATGTGGAGAAACGGGGACGTTGTCTCGGCATAATGTGGACATAATGTGGAGACACCAGTGTGCGCATAGCAGTGCCGGTGGTGTTTCCGCATTATGCGGAGTTACTCCGCATAGTGCGGAGACACCAATGTGCGCACAACAGGCGAACACCAATGTCTAGTGGTGTGTCCGCATTATGCGGAGGTACTCCGCATTATGTGGAGACACCATCGTGCGCACACCAGTGCTTGGTGGTGTCTCCGCATCATGCGGAGACAAAAGGTGCCTAGTGGTGTCTCCGCATGATGCGGAGTAACTCCGCATATTGCGGAGATACCAGTGTGTGCACACCAGTGCCTGGTGGTGTTCAGGCGCTTGGTGTACGCACACGAAGCGCACACTAGGTGCTTGGTGTCTTCGCATTATGCGGAGTTATGCGGAGACACCAGTGTGCGCACACCAGAGAATTATCGAACATCACAAACCATATATAGACCTGGTAGCTTTCACTTCTCATAAGATCATAATCAAAGACTAAAATACACTACAATTTGATTTGAAAATATGGTCATGTCTCACTGCATTTTCGATATAATACTCATTCTTCTTCGTTTCCAGAATCTCAATTCTGCATAGCTCATTAGATGTTTATAACTTGCAATATTTTCTAAAATGAAACGGTAAATTAACTTCTCAAGAAAATATTTTAAACCACGTATCCCATTTCTCACATATCCTGATCACTACAAAAATTCACCCACGTATCCCATTTCTCACGTATCCTGATCACTACAAAAATTCACATACATCACAACAAAAGCAAATTTGAACAAAGAGCTTAATCGTAAAGCAAGCGAAAATTAAACCCTCCAGCAAACATCAACAAACTAAGCCTCATTCTCAATAACGCAATTACGTTAAACATAGGTGGGGTTTACAGCAATGCATGGGCATTGTGATCATGGAGGTGTAGTTAGCGTTTCAAAAACAATTGCTTTCCATTATGCTATTCAATACATTCAAGGCGATCAGAAATACAACATAGTTGATCAACATTAGTAGCTGGAATCTGAAAGTTGACAACATAGCAGAATTTGGCTGCCAGTTTAAACTATTCAGCACCTCCTGATAGGTTAAGAAGCTCCATCCTTGATATATCAGACTCCCGATGTTTTGCTACCAACTTTCGAACTTGGCTACTGTGGGAGACAAGAGGGAACTGCAGATAATCATAAATGTAATCAGAGATTTTGTAATATCGTGAATAAGAGGTTGTTTGTATGGATAATGCAAATGAAAAAAGCAAATAGGCTACCACAGTAGAGCATGATCACAAAATAGTAAAACTAAGACTTTGTCATCAATTATGAGGACCAGTGTAGTTACATAAAACAAACAGAGAAAGGCAAACACGATTCAAAACATGATATGCAAACTGACTTTATGCAATGAAAATGTACAACTATCCACTTCAATAGTTACATCGCTGGAAGTCTTGACTTGGTCCATAAGCATGTTGGAAGAATATGTATTAACAAATACCCACCAAGGCATGACAAATGAGTGTTGTTACAATGCGTATCTGGTGTTATTGGAAACTGCTTACTTTTGAATAGAAAAACTTAAGCCCCTGTTTCAGCCCCATTCCATAAAAAATCATTTTTTTCTCAAACTTATTTTTAACCACACATCTTTCCAATACAATAATTTTATATGTAAATCCAAACCAATTCCTTAGATTTTAATTACATTCTCTAAAAAAAACTATTACAAAACCTATTCTCCCAAAAGATGGAACTCAAACAAAATATCTATTTCGTATTCTCAACCTTTGTCTGTGTGAACGAACTTTTTGTACAACTAATTAATGAAAAAAGAGGCACAAAAAGAGAGCATTCTTGAACTTTAAATTAGAGATGTCACGCCATTAAGGCCATAGCAAACTTTTGAAATAAGTCCATTGTAAGGGAAAATCTTTCTAAGGGGAAGTTTGATTCTCATTTTTCCCAAAGTATATATTTTCCTGTCTCTCCTTTTTAATCAGATTTTTCATTAAAATAATAGTACACACAAATGCAAAAAAAAATTCCTTCTTTTTTAAACACACATTCTCCATTAATCTACTATTCCAAAATATATTCTTCAAAAATAATGAGGCTCAAACACCTCCTTAATGTGCATTACATTGACGAAAGGGAAGAATATGAGTCTAGCTAAAGTCAAATGAAGAAGCAATTGCAATGGTAAGTTTTGTTAAGCATTTTCTATTGACAGTGTCTTTCTAGTATGAGCAAATGTTGAGCAAGCTGGTTATGTAGCCATTTATAACATCGGTATTGAGTTAAAAAAGCAACACCAATTCAGTATTTATTTAGCCAAAACCAATCAATATTCACGGCAATATTGACCAATTAAAAGATTCAAATCAGCTAAAGTTCTGTAAACAAAGTCTCACCAAGCAATAAACTAAAACATCATGTTCATGACTGGTGTGAAAAAGTATTTGTACCTCATCCATTTGATACACCCCCAACATACTCAATTCAACTATTGCTGTAAATTAAATTGTAAAATTTTCAAGCAATAAAACAAAATAATGATAACCAAAGTAAAAGTTTGACAAAATCGAAATTGCAAAGCATTTCATAAACTGTCAAAAAACTCTTGGACGAGAAAATGATTTTAAGAAACATCCATCAATGAAAACAAATAAACAAACACATATGTTAATAGGAAGGCACACTCAAGAAATTGAGCTTGAGTTAACTGTACAAAGACAGATAGAGAAAGAGGGAGAGACCTGTAGTGGCTTGTTTGGAGATTTGTTCACCCATTTGAATGACTTCATTCTAGCTAACCTTCTTAAGAGATGAAGCTGGCGTTTGATCAAAAAGCTGCACAGTAGCATAAAAAACATCGCTAAGAAAATTGATAATCACAATAAATGAAGAAGACCTACAAAACATGTTCTTCAACTCACAAAAAAAAAAATACTGATTTTCACCTGGAGAGTTTCGTGGAATGTGTTGAGGTGCCTCAGACTGGTTTAAGTTATATTCAAGTCGTCAACTTTATCATTTAACATATTTGGTTAAAATTGACTTTTGTACATACATACAAGCTCTAATATAAAATATGAAAAACACAATATAAATAGGTATAAAATCAAGATTAAACTAACCTCAAATTTTTTTTTTTACCCGATCCATTTTTTTTCGGTAGATACATCTTTCTTGCCCCTTAATATTTACATGACATAAGGAATGGTAGCATTGACATGTGGCATGGAAGCAAAATTGTAGGGTTGTAGGAAGGGATCTCTTACAAAAGCCTGTAGGAAAAATCGAAGAGAAAAAGCAACTTTTGTTTAAAAAAAAATTATCTAGAAAATGGAAGCTACACTTTGAGATAAATAGGCAGTTCATAAATACGACGTATAAAAAGGGAAAAAAAGTCGAAATGATATTGATAATTAATATGAAATATGTACGAGTACCTTGAGATGTTGTAAAATTAAGATCATTGAGAATGTAGAAAATATTCATTAAAACAAAGGTCAACTGTAAGCTTTCTTCTGTATATATTCATCCTGTCTGATGAAATTGCTTCTATTGGACATTGGAAAATAAAACATTCTATGAACTTGAGTATAAACATTGAGC
>CAIGRF010334752.1:2091-14472 GCA_903798235.1 Fraxinus ornus
TATTTTTATAAAAGGTATAAATGATTCATTAGTTAAAAATAAGTTATTGCACACAAGTAGTACTAAAGTACTTGGTTCAAGTGATGAGAAACTCTTTATTTTTCTTAGAGGTCCAAGGTTTAATTCCCTTGAACTCAAAAATTTTGTAAAAGAATTTCAAAAATTCAATCAAACCGGTCAACCGGGCCGGGTCGGGTAAATCACCGGTTAACTCGGTCAAAGCCCGATTTTGACTGATTCAAATGCATTTCTATCAATTTAATCAGCTCGACCCGGTCAAGGGTCTGGGCCGATGTTTATAACTATGGCTGATAGACCTTTTGCACTCAATTGGCGCTCCACTAACTCACCGTTTACATATTCTTTCACAAATTGATGAGATAACGATAAAATGAATTATGACTGTCAAAATCTCTTTCACTATTTAAATGACTTCGCTTAAGTAATGTAGGTTAATGGCGAAAAGAAATTAAAAGAACTTTTATTTTTATTTTGCTGGTGAGATTTTGATTCAGCCAAATTTCATCACGTCATTTGTTGGTAAACAAATTTATAAGTTGTGATATACATGTAGTACAGCCGTACATTAAAAGGCTTCAATTAACTTGCGTGAATGTTGGGTACACTTTAGATTTGTTTGAAGGATTCGATATGTACGCTTCATTCTCTCCCTTGTTTGACCATTTGAAAAGTATCACCAATGTTCGTGCAAAACCCGCAAACGTACGAAATTGTAGACAAATAATAGAATTGATGAGTTAAGAGTATCGTCCCACAAGGAATAAATTTAATTCAAGTTTACTAATTTCGTAAGGAATTCGGATTATATAAACAAAAGAGAGTTTGATTTTATTTTATATTAAATTAATCTAAGATAGCTGTAAAAATGTGATTTTTATCAATTTATGGATGATTGTATTAGATTTCAAATTCGCATATTACTATCGATTTCAATTCTTGATTTGTAATCCAGTTTCGTTCATATGTTCTTAACAATCCATAAAGTTTTGATATATAATTTTCTTCTCCAATGCAAATTAAATTTATCGTAAACATAACTATGGGTGGGCAAAATTCGACCGAACCCGCTCAAACCGAACCAACCCGGCCGGTTTGGGTTGGTTATTTTATTTTATTTTATTTTTATACGGGTTTGATGGGTTGGCTATATAGGTGGGTTGAGTTAGGTTGGGTCGGATTATAGGTTAATTCATGAAAATCGAATAAACCCGCTCAACTCGACTCGCCTATTTTTAAAAAAAAATGCTTAAAAAGTAAATAGAATCTAAAAAGTATGAGTGAATAATATAACTGTAATTATTTTGGTGCATTTTAGAGAAGAAGCATACTGTCCTTCCCACAATAAATGTAGTATAAGTTTTCCATGTTTACATACACTTTGTTCTTTGTAAGCTCGGCTCATGATGATTGAATAAGATAATAAATAATTTTATTTATTTATTTACTTACTATTTAATCTTGTCTATCCGAATTAGTATAATAGAAAATTGGATGACTTTAATTTTTGTTTACAAGTCGTCACAAACTAACCAACATAACACAAGCCGTCCGATACTTGATTGGGTTGGGTTGTGTTTCAACAGTTACACGGATTGGGTTAGATTAAATTTTGATCAAACCGATTATGTTGTGTTGGATTTGGGTTGAAGCAAAAACCAACCCAATCCAACCCATGCTCACCCCTAAACATGACCCGAATCTATTCCTAACTCGAATTTTAATTAGAATGTATGAAAGTGTAGATTATCTATATAATTATACATATGATAAATGTTATTCCTTAACATATATTGCGCATATGTTAATTTTGCCGTATTCTAAATTTATTGTGGGTCTTCCAACACTACAACAAACAAATAATTATATAATTGGTGACCAATCAATTAAATAATGTAATGGATATGCAAAATTAATCAAGAAATACTAAACTACTAGTATTAAAATAAATAACAAATAGAGTTTATCTTCATTCAATACAAAAAGGGATTTAGCATAACATATTAATATATAAATTATAAGAGGAAAAATAGAAAAATGACACCCGAATCATGATAAAATGCAAAATATATTGATCTTCAATTTTTAGGTTGAATTCTTCAAAACCTTGATGTAATTAACCTTCAATTCTTTGCTAGAGTTTAGTTTTCTCTCTCAAAATATAACAATTGGCATCTTGTTCTTGATGAATTTAGTGATATTATTGTGTATAAATAGGCAAGAAGTTTTTTTTTTCAATATATAGCCCTTGTTCTCTATTTATAAAGGTTGAATTTCATGTTAAGAAATTGTCCAATTTAGTTCCCAAAAACGTTTAAATCACAAAAGGAAATCACTGATTCATTTACGAAAATAGCAGTGCATAGGCATAGGTATGCCCACCGCACGCTATTGAACCACATGGCTCTCGGGTCATGAAATTTATGTGTCGCTCGAGTGCCATGAATTGACCACGAGCATGGTGGTTTGAGTCGCATCGTCTCTGAGCAGTTTTTGATATTTTTGCTCCTAATATATGATCGAGATTATTCAAAGTGAGTTGACAAGCTAACTCAAAGGGTTACAATTCTTTTAGAAATACAATTTTTCTTATTCGAACTTTTTCTATTGAAAAAAATGGATCTCAAGTTGAGGCTAAAAATTCGAAACATAACTTTTTCGGCTTGGAAATTGGTTTGTGGAGTTACTTCAACTATATTTCACTCATTTGACCTCCAATTGATCCTATGTGATCTTCAATCATCATTTTATGGTCTGAATCATTTATTGAATGTTTACACTTTGGTTCTCAAGGTTTGGATTTCTTTCGTTTGTGCCATTTTTCATTCATTTCTTTCAAATCCAACAATTTGCATTGAGTTCAACTAAACAAGCATTATTAATACAAAATTAAGTTATAATTCATCCAAATCACTAAGAAATACTCCAATTTTATGGCCAAATAGGTGTACAAAATATACTTATCAACCAATATGTGTTATTGCCAATCAGAGAATTCAAAGAATTCTGCAACAAGAGGAGGAATTAAATAGGGATGGCAACGGGGCGGCCGCCCTCCTCCTCTCCAGCAATTCCTCGCCCTATCCCCATCTCGTTACCTGTTTAAGGCCGGGTGCGGCGAGGCCCTTGTCTCGTTTACTACCCCTTTTAATTTTTTTCTAAGTTTTTGATAATTTATTTTTATTTTCCCCATTCATTAGACTTAGACATATAATTTTAATTGTCATTTTCTAGTGTATTTTTGTTACATTGTCTCATCCACATACCCATTTAGAGCGGGATCGAGACAGGTTGCATGCCCTCATTTATTTTTTCTTTTTCTTTTTTATTTATTTTATTTTTATTTTTTGCTTTTAACTTTTTTATTTCTTTAGGGTGTGTTTGAGCCGCATTATTTTGGAAGAATATATTCTGAGATAGTAGATTGATAGAGAATGTGTGGTTGAAAAAGAAGGAAAAATCATTTATGTGATGAAAAATGTGTGGTTGAAAATGAGTAGAAAAATAAAAATAAAAATTTTAATGTATACCAAACATGAGCTTAATTTATAAATATTATTACTTTTTTACCAATTTATTAAAAATAACTTATGTTCTCTTTAAAAATGATGACAAATCTATTATTTTTGTTTGATAAAAAACTTATATTTGAAATTAACTTTAAACGGGGCGGGTAGCGGGGCGGGGACTATATTTCCTGTACCCGTCTCATATCCGCTTCGAAGCAATGACCGTCGTCTCGTCCTCGTCCCGTTTACCCGGTTAGACGGGTAATCCCGCCCCCACGAGTATCGAGTTAAACGATTTTTTTGCCATCCCTATTTACTCATTTTTAAAAGTTAAATTATTCAAATATATTTGATAAATTAAGGTTTTTATTGTTTGTCATATTTTTTAGATCATTTTAGTTTCCATTTTAGGGCCTGTTAGATAGATATTAAAATCAAATTAAAATTAAAAATATAGTCGTTATTGGATCTCACTCGTCTAATAAAAGTCAACAATAACGATTATTTTTTCAATTTTAATCCGATTTTACAATAACGACTATTTTTTCAATTTTAATCCGATTTTAATCTCTACCGAACACGCTTTTATATTAGAACTAATAAAATTTTCTATTTAAAGTATTGAATTCTAGAAAAAAAATTAAACAGGACGTGGCACCCCATTACCCGTCCCCGTCCCAGGGCAAAATTCACCGTCTCGTTCCTGCCCCGAATACCCGATTAAGCGGGTTATCCCCGCCCCGCCCCGTTCGGGACGGGGTCTCGCGAGTATTGGGTTTGTCATTCCTAGAATTAAATAGTCATGTTCGATGTGCCCAACAACTTGTCAAGAATATCATTTCCATGCATTTTTATATTTCACTTTCTTAATTTACTAGCTCGACCATAATCGTGTAGAACTTCCTCCAGTTTTATTATTAAAAGTTCTTTGAGCAACTTATAAAGCTTGGTATTCTAAATGGGTCCTCCTTTCGTCCATCACCAACTTGAAAGCCTTGTAGCAGCGAGAAAATCCTTGTTGGGTGTCACCCAATATCGATTGCATTCCTAACATGGTATCAGAGTTATGCCTAATTATGCAATATTGGATGCCACCCAATATCGTTTTATTCACAGTTGTTGGCATGGTCCAAGCTGTGCGTGAGTGGACGTATTAGAATCCCACATTACTTGGAAAAATATAAATAATTCACTTAATAAGGTGAGGGCAATCCTTCCCAAATAAATTGGTTTTATTAGGTGGAGTTAGACCTAATATTCCGAACAGATGATGAGTAATCTACGTTATTGAAGTTACTTCAAGTAAAATTACTAGTATTCATCCTTAGAGTAATGTTATTTAATACCACTAGTGTGTAACACTAGCTTAAGTTGCAGCATTAATAATATTAAATGATAAATTCAATTAAATGAATTACATAATTTCATTTTTAATTAAACTTATCAAACAATATCGAATAAATTGATATTAGATAACATTATTTTTATCCTTATAGTGTGAACTCTCATTTTAAATGCTTAGGCACTTGAAATCATTCAATGTTACTCAACCAACCCCCTCCCACCCTACCAATTCAATGCTTGCATCAATTCCAATAAATCTAATATCCAAATTAATTCCAATAAGCTAAAAAAATGGAAAATCAAAAGCTGGTGGCATGTTGGAAAGAAAAAGTTGAATTCAATCAATGACCACACAATCCAACGGCGAGATTTATGGGTTTTAATTGTCAACCACCATCATTTTCTTACTTTTTCCTTTTACTTCGCCCATAAATAATGTTGTTAATAATGGCGTTTATAGTGATACTTAAGAAACGCGTATTGACATTGTGTGTGTAATTATTGATTGTTTGTCATTATAATAAATATTTAACAGGCAAGTTAATTGATAACCTCAGCCCTTTGACTCGGGTTGACATGAGCCGAGCCCTAAGCCAACTCACGAGTTAGCTCTTTTTTTTTTCAAGAAATTAATAAAATAAGTAAAAAAAAAAAATGAACTGAACCACAAGCTCTAGACAAGTCAGCTCGTAGGCTACTCTACTCGTGGCTCGTCTCAATATGAACTCGAACGATTCATAGATCGAGTCGGAATGAGTTGAGCCTACACTTGCTCAATTCGTTTTCCACCCCTACCCCAAAATATGGTGACATGATAGTTTTAAATAACCAGAGGAATCTAATCATGAGAAGTGATAAGGTTAGTTATCGTCAAGTTATTCAGTTTATAGTAAAAATAATGTTATTAAGTTTTATTAGTACTTAGCACTAGTTTTATATGACAGTGAGATTACTGACACATTATCTAATACACGAAATGCATTATAATCTTAGTGTATAACATGATATGATTGGTGCTAAGCAGCAATGAAATTTAATACTTCCACAATCCCATTTATAGAAGCAGATTTTGTTTTTTACACGGATTATGAAATCTTATTTAATATTATTGTAAAAAAAAAATTGTATCAAAAACTTTCACAGTTTACTCTTATTTAATTATCAACAACTAGTAATAAATGTGGAAAAATTGGTTATAACTAGGCAAATTAAATAAATGTATACTAATCTAGGCGAACAAAATAAAATATTCTTAATAAAGAAATATGACTATATAATTAGAACAAGAAAAGAAGGAAATTCAGCCTTTATAAATGGGACAGATGGAGTAGAAACTTATTCCATTTATCAAAAGATAGAGCATGACACTATTTTTAACCATCAAACTAAAACTAGACCAAATATTGTGAAGAATAATCTGGACATCCCTCTCTATTCCTATAAGATAATTCTCCTTTAAGAAGAATTTGGTACTCCCATAACGAATATAACTATTCTACTTGATTGATATAGAGTTAAATCGATCCTCCCACCTCTTTAACAACCGACCAAATTAACCGTCACCGAACAAGAGCAAGTTTCCTGCGTCAGGAACCAAATAGTACTCTACTATATAATTATTATTTATTATTAAATTGTGATACTCTTAACTAGTGAAATGTCAAATGTAAAGTGTGAAGATTCACGAAGCTATTTATGATTGATTACATGATCCGCGTGAAATGCGCCGAATGATAAAGTTGGCCAAAGATAGGCCATATCCAGGGAACCATGATTCCTTTTTTACACGATTCACTGTCACTATATATATCCAAAGACTAAACCAAGAAGGTGAACAGACAAAGGGAGTTAGAAAGATTCAATGTCACCTTAATTCTTTCATTCTTTTCATTTTTGTTAGTGTCTCAAACCCGGTACATGTCCAAGTTTATTACGTGTTTTTAGTTCACTGGCTTGTATATTCTCAGCTCTTTAGATCTGTCAATGTTTTTGCACTTGTTGGCTTAGAATGTCTAATGTACGAAGTGGGTTTGTGCAGATATTGAGGTTTTGGGGTGCTCATTCTGTATAACCAGTACAATGGGGAAGACATTTGTTGTCCTTCTGGTACTCTCTGTCATTTTGGCATTTTGGAGTGTTTTTCCTGTGAATGCTGAGGATGCTTACAGATTCTATACATGGACTGTCACTTATGGAACAGCTTCTCCACTTGGTGTTCCTCAACAGGTTAGTTTAGTCATTTCAATTCTTGTAGAGTGTGTGTTTTTTCCATAGATTGTATTGCATTGGACGGCATCAAAGAAGAAAAAGAGCAAAAATCTGGTACAGTGAGCTGTCTAACGTGTCTGTTAATGTGTACCAAACATGCCAAACGTTCATGGATTTCTGAGTGTTGATGTTTGAATTTGAAGGTCATTCTGATCAATGGTCAATTTCCTGGTCCTAGACTTGATGTTGTGACAAATGATAATATAATCCTCAATCTCATCAACAAGTTGGACCAGCCTTTCCTCTTGACCTGGTGAGCACTGAGTTTCATTCTCTTCTATGTGTGATTTTTCCTAATTTTCCTTTAATTTCCTTTTACATTGTAGAAATTGTTGATCAATGAACATTGTTTCTGAATTCGAGTAATTGGTTTCATTCATTTATCACTTACCATTTGAACCTTACACGAGTTTGATGTTGAGCTAATAGGAACGGAATCAAGCAGCGGAAGAACTCTTGGCAAGACGGGGTTTATGGGACAAATTGCCCGATTCCTCCGAACTCAAACTACACATACAAATTTCAAACTAAGGATCAAATTGGAACCTACACATATTTCCCATCAACTCTTATGCACAGAGCTTCTGGAGGTTTTGGAGCACTCAATGTCTATCAAAGATCAGTCATTGCAGTTCCATATGCTAAACCTGCCGGAGATTTTAGTTTGCTTATTGGTGATTGGTACAAGGCTAACCATAAGGTGAGTGTTATATGCATTTACTGTCATGTACTCATTTTTGTATACAGAAATGATGGTAGCGTTCCGTAGAATATGTAATAATAGTGATTGAATTCATGTTCTTGAAACTCTGCTATGTTTTCCATGGTTCATTCTCGTGTAAAGGAGAAGGGCTGCATTAAGTAGACAATTAACGCAAAACATTGTTAGAACTTGAAGATATGAATCTTAGTTATAGTTGTGAAAGCCCAATTTACATGACATCTTCAAGTAGATCTAGCAGTAAACCAAACTGAGTGATGGAAATGATTTATATAGTCGACTCTAAACAAAGCTTAGTTGGCTACTCTTATGGAGAAAATCTAATGTATTCCTAGGTAATCGCCTTCTTGAAACAGTGGAACCTCTTATTGAAGTGGAAAAACATTAATTCATATTTAAATGCTTTTGTTCATGTCTAATACTTTATGAGCTAACAATAAATGTACTCATTAATATATCAATGTGTTATAGGCTTTGCAGCAAACACTGGATTCAGGGAAACCCCTGCCTTTCCCTGATGGCATCCTCATAAATGGTCAGACTCAGTTTTCCTTCAGTGGAGATCAAGGTCATTTTCAGAACCTTAGCATTTGGTCTTCACATGACGCTTTGTATTAGACAGCACTAGAATAGATGAGATTTTAGCTTCTTTTTTTTCCTGCTACCATTCAGTGCTATTCAAATCCACCTTACCAAACATGAATCTTACAGCTACATATTCTTATCTTGATCCGTATGTAGGTAAAACATACATGTTCAGGGTTTCAAACATGGGCTTGTCAACATCCTTTAATTTCAGAATTCAAGGACATAAAATGAAATTAGTCGAAGTCGAAGGATCTAATGTCATGCAGAATATCTACGATTCTCTTGATGTTCATGTTGGTCAATCTGTGGCTGTCCTGGTCACCCTTGATCAGCCTCCGAAAGACTACTATATTGTTGCATCGACAAGGTTCACAAGGAAAGTTCTTACTTCCACAGCCGTGTTGCATTATACAAACTCTCGCAGTCCAGTTTCTGGACCAGTGCCTTCCGGTCCAACTTATCAATTGCACTGGTCTATGCGGCAAGCTAGAACCTACAGGTATATCCAGGAAAAATCTTATTCAAACTCACTGGCATGTACATATGCCTATTTATTGCAGCATCTAATTCCTTCATAGTTGGTAGTCTAGTCCTGTTGAGTACATACATTCACGATACTACGAACATTGAATTGGGTCGGTTTCGTACACATGATTTTCAAAATCCATCTTCACGAAAAATGGATTTGAAAAAAAAAATGAAAAAATAAAAAAATAAAAAAACTTTAGCCACAATGATCCTAATTCTTGAATAGCCTAATCTCCAAATGTTCGTGTTACAGATGGAACTTGACATCAAATGCAGCCAGACCTAACCCTCAAGGTTCTTTCCACTACGGAAAAATAACACCATCAAGAACTATTATTCTGGCTAATTCAGCTTCTATTATCAACGGCAAGCAGAGATTTGCCGTGAACAGACTCTCTCACATCAATGCTGACACACCCCTGAAGCTTGCTGATTATTTCAAAATTCCCGGTGTTTTCAGCCTTAGTTCCATCCAGAGTTTCCCCTCTGATGGTCTTCCATCCCTGGCTACATCTGTAATGCCAGCTTCTCTCCACGAATTTATTGAAGTCGTTTTGCAGAATAATGAGAACACCATGCAGTCATGGCATCTTGATGGCTATGATTTCTGGGTTGTAGGGTAAGTCATAACATCATTATATGCTATTCAGTGTTGCAGTTAGCTACCAAGTTTCTCTAATCCTTCCATCTGCTTGAAATGAATTACAGATTTGGGAGGGGACAGTGGATTAAAGACAGCAGAAGGAAATACAATCTTCACGACGCTCTCACCAGACACACAACACAGGTTCCTATCTTCACTATCTTATATTGTAATCTCTTACATGTTATTGATTAAACCCTAATCCTATAATTTCAGGAGCAATAATAATAGAAAAGACTAACAAAACAAGCAAAGCACATATATATTTATAGTAGTTCACCTTCAATGTGAGATCTACATTTCCACTCACTGCTGCAAGTTTTCACTATTAAAAAAAGCACACTTGCAAGTATTCCCTCACACCTCTCTTGCACTCTATAACAGCCATCTAGTAAATGCTTTATATAGTAGGAATGTTAACATGATCTTATATGAATGCCCATTATACCCCTGTAATACAAAAGTATGCCTCGGTTGATCCCAGGGGATAATACAAATGTTTAGTCTCCATGAAGTTGAACATTTTCTTTGAGAAAAAATTTATCAGCCATCCCATCCTTATGTATGTGCAAGGATCTTCTTGCAGGTTTATCCTAGTTCATGGACTGCTATATTAGTGTCCTTGGATAACCAAGGTATGTGGAACATGAGGTCTGCAATGTGGGAGAGACAATACCTGGGACAGCAATTCTATCTGAGAGTTTTTAATCCAATTCCCAGTCTTGCAAATGAATATGATATACCTCCTAATGCTTTACTCTGTGGCAAAGCTGTTGGACGACATTCTTAATCTTATTATTTGTTGAGTTTAATGTTCTTCAGTCATTAGAGGTTGACTGTGGGCTCCTTAATTTGTATCTCAAGATATATTTAACCAATTTCACTTTGGATATCTGTCTAGTTAACTCACTGTAAATTCAAAAAACTAAACCATGTTCCAATGAATTTGAGGTTGATTACGTGAATATTTGGCTGAATTCCAACCTTGTAAATCTTGAAAAAGAATTCCATGACAGTAATTGGTCTCGAAATTATGATGCCGAGAATATTGCAAGTAGTTGTAATTGCACAGCAAAGAAACAATCCCCGGCATATCACCTTCAATGCTATAATAAGCCCACATAGCACCCAATGGTGGCCCCTTCTCGACAAATTCAGGCAATATCCTGCCAATGGATACTAGACAGAAGCAGCTGCTAGACAGAAGAAAAGCCATGGGGGGTTAATCCATTTGTACATAATGGTTTGTATATAATGGATTACCCCCTCTCACATAATGCATGGAGTCTGCGTGTATTTAAAAATTCTGACAATGTGGTCCCCATCTCCATTTTGAATAGTAGGTAAAAGATTCGATAAGAAAATTCGGTACATATAGCATGATCCAGCCAGGGATAAAGCCTCATAGGGTGAATGCAGCTCCGTTTGGACGGTCTATGTTATATTTTCAACTCAAATTATTTTATCCTGTTTGAAATTTTTTTCAAACCAAATCAAATCATTTTACCTTTCCAACCAAACCGAATCAAACCATAATTTGCAGTTTGGTTCGATTTTAATTTGCGATTTACCTATTAATATTATAGTAATATATTTAAAACAAGTTGATATATAAGTTTAAATGAGAACTAATAATGTTAAATTTAAATTACATTCATTTTTCCCATGAAATCCGCGAATAAATTATTTTCAATTTGGTTGTTAAAAGATGTTAATAAAACGAGTATATATGTTTTTCTTTTTTATTTACCTTTTGTTGTTTGCTTTTCATACTGTCACATAGTTGTTGGTATAATAGTTTGGTTAAAACCCGTTTCGTTCTGCTAGTGAGATGAAAATAAGGATTGAACGAGATATGTTTAGATGTACAAAGAATGATAGAGTTCGTGTTTATTGGAAATTGAAAATTTCCATTCTCTAACTACTTTGAAAAGGTAGAAGGTAGTAGTACTACTTATGAAGGTTTAACATTTTTCACACAATCAATACGATTTGTCTTTCGTTCTTTTCAAACAACAAACATGTTTATTAATCACCTAGGCACACAAACATTCATTTGTTTATCCAAATCACAACTCACAAGTGTACAATAAGTTAAAAAAAAGAATAATGAAAAAAAATGCTTGAATGAAAATCTGAGACTTACTGAGAGAGGAGAGAAATAGGTGATTCGGGTTGAAATTAACACATGAATAGGCAAAAGGCGACTGTCGATTTGAGTTTGGGAATTGCATTTCATTAAACAGTGGCGGTCAATCATCAAATGTTGGAAAAATGAGAGTTTAGATTAGGGTTTCTAGAGATGTGGACGTGATTCAATGTAGTAATTTTATTGAATTATGATTTAGATTGTTGAAAATATATGCTTTTTTTTTTTTTTTTTTATTTCATATGATTTGGGAATAATTTTAGTTTAGTTTAGATATCGGGTCAGGACGTGTGTTGTAGACTTATAAAACCATGGATCAATAATGATGAACTGAATTTACTTTATATGATTATTTCAATGGGTTGATTGTAATTTGTATTCTTAAATTAATATTTATTTTATCCTACATACATAAAAGAGTGAGTTTGAAGGTTACTATTCATAAGCCGAGCCGAGCCAAATGGCTTAATGGCTCGGCTAAGCTATGTTTTTTTTTCCTATTCCTATTCTTCCTATATCCTTCCTACATTAATAAAAGAGCCACTTTGTGGTGGCACTATTCATAAGCCGATGGCTCGACTGGCTTGGCTCGGCTAAGCCGTTCTCTCTCTCT
>CAIGRF010334752.1:31237-42564 GCA_903798235.1 Fraxinus ornus
GAGAGGAAATGGGTGCGAGTGAAAATGGGAGGAAGATGGAAACAACACGCTGAGCAGGAGAGGAAAAGGGAGGTGGAAATTTGGGTTCCCTCCAAAACTGACCAGGACACGTCATTTAATTTAAATCCCTGTTTTTTAGTCTGTCTTCAACCCTGGGCAAGTAGCATTTTCCTAATCCGATTATCATGAGACTATTTGTATATTTTAGGCAAAAGGTCCCCAACGTATTAGAAATGTAGCAAGCAAGTCCTCAATCTGTTAATATCTTATCGAGTGCTGATAGACAATTTTACCTTTATTTTTGATTAAAAATTAAAAAAAGAAAAATTATTTAAAATCATGAATTTACGTTCATCTTTAATTAAATAAAAGAGGAAATAAAAGAAAAAGCAAAATCCTCTTGTGGTTGAACAACCACATGAGGTCGTGAATGTTACAAAATGAAAGTTAGGAGGATTGAAGTTGTCAAAATGTTAGGTTAGGGATCCAATAGGTTTTGGGTCCCATATGTAATTTTTCCTATATTTATTATACTTGTTTAATTGGGCTAGAAATAAGATTTTTCGTAAATTTTAATTGAGAAATTGATGAAAATAGTACTTAAAAATTTGATAAAAGTTATTTATTCCATAAAATGTGACATCGAAAATGAATTCGAGGGAAAAAAAATTTCAAAAATTGAGGCTAAACATAACTATATGTAAATGTTTGATGACGAATATACCCTTGTAGTTTGTTTAATATGTGATTTGGATCTAGGAGGTGGGAGATGAATCTTTGCCAACTTATGGGAAGACATAGGTAGAAAATAAAGTAATGGAACTAGATCTACATGCACATGCTTGTAAGTTGTAACTACACTAGTTGTGTTATTCATTTGTCCATAAGGATATTCCCATCTTTAATCGTATAAATAATCCGCATTTAATGCAAAGAAACGATGAATAACTATATAAGATACGAAAAATATATTTTAATTAAATTCTATTAAATGTTGTCCCGTCCATGCACAAAACATTGCAAGCGTGCATTTTTTCTTTGAAGGAAAAAGGGTATATAGCTCTGAGTTTGATGCTAAGTCGTAGTTGAACTAGAAATATAATTGGTTAGACATGAGATTTAGGGGTTGACACGTAAATTGACAAATTTATACATAGCTCCTCACAATTCGGATTTTCTTGGTACCGAAAAAGCGTACCCTAAAAATGGGAAATAAATTTTCAAACAAATCTTTCCCACAAATAATTACATCAAATTAAAAAATTAGAGAGTAATACAAAATTCAAAAAACACAAAAATTTAAAGAAAATTCCCTCGCTTAATGAACCAACGTTTTTCTCGAGGGTGTAAACGAATTTTAACCACAGGATTCCAATCTCTCGCCACGTGGCGCTATCCCATATCCGCAAAAGAATAGGTCTTAAGGCAGTTCCTTTCCGCAACCTTGTATAGACGGTCACTAGTTTGGCTTCTACCGATTGGTCCGGTTACAGGGGTCAATGGTATAAGAGTTGGGGTTTAAGCAAATGGTGGAGGGTGGTTTTCACTGGGTTTTTGGCCATTTTTTAGATAAAGAGAAAAAAGCAAAAAATTATGAGGTAGACATAAATGTGCTAAAGATTTTCCTGTAGTGAAAATGGAATATTCAGATTCTACTTTGAAATTTGTTTTTTGAAAAATTCTCTGATCTGTGGGTCCAATTCAAGGCGAATTCTACAGGGTGCTAATTATGTGGATTTTAGATGAAATGGAACATAAATCCCTTCCTCAAAGGTGAGATGATCAAAATTTTGCCTCGTAAAGTTAGATTTTTTGGATTTTTTTTTTTCTGTTTTTTGTTTGGTGGAGGGATTTTTTCTTATCTTCTCGAGGTTTTTCTACAACCAAGCAGGGCATTTCCCCCTTTTTCTTGATTTTTAGTTTCATTTGATTTAGAATTTCTTACCCTTTTATCCATTTTGAATTTTACGGTCGATCTGGAATTTTGACGTGCGAACTTCTTTTTCCAGAAAAAGTATTGGCTCCAAATTATTAGTCCTTTAAAATCTGAAAGATGATCAAGATCCATTCATTTAAGTTATTTGTCCATTTTTTGAATTTTTTGAGATGGTTTTGTGTTGATCCGTGTCTCTATTTTTTCAGATCATCTTCATGCATGTACCTTTTAATTTTATTTTTTAAAAAATCCATGGATGCATGGAAAATAGTCCCTTTTTGTACAGCTTTGAGATCCCTTCTACCAGGGTTTATTGAGGGGTTTTAACTCTTTGTTTCCCTTCTTAATTCAGTCTTTTGTTTTTCCTTTAATGGAAAGATTTAACATATTTAGAATTGTTTGAAATAAACCATCATTTGATTTTTATTTATTTTTGGTTAATTTAGTGTTTATGTACACTCTTCTTTGAAGAGTTTGAGTTTTTGTTATTTTCGTCCACGTAGATGTATTGACTTCATTTGGATCACCGATCACATTGATCTGATATACTATGGTCATCTAGATAGTAAGCATATATCAAGTTTGGGAAAATTGGAAAGAAATGTTGTTGCTGAAATATTAGAATATTAGCATGAAATCTTGAATCTCATGGCAATTTGTCATCTGAGAAGTCTTCATGGAAATACTGACAGGTATGCAGTGACTCGTTTTTTATGGTTACATTGTCCATTTAAGACATTTTGGTTCCTATTATGAATTCTGGATAATTTTACAATGAAGCTATCTCTTGGCATTAAGATGGAATTTTATGCTTATTAATGACGGATCATTTATTAACTAAAATAAATTTTGCATTAGATGCTGGAGTTATCTTGATATTGGTATAGGTAATGACTGCGAATTCTTGATTGCCGTGAGTGTCATTTATGAGCCCATATAATTGTTATATTTACGCCAGATTGTGTTTTGTCGCATATGTTTCTCTTTGTTATTATTTGGCCTACCTGATCATTGCATGTTGTCCAGTCTGTTAGTCTATGGGACAAGATTAATCATAATGGTTTCAACTCTGTGGCATCCATTATGCTACTCTGTGTTTACCAATATATTGTTTTCAGTTACCTACATTGCTGATGTTTGTTCATTTGCAGGATTGGCTGTACTTGAGTCTTCTGTCATAGGTGGCTTGTGGATGAGCCTTGATACTTAATTCAAATTGTAAACTAGAGTAATGAATATCAAAGATTCCTGCTTTATGAAATTTTTTGGTATGGTTTCTGAAATATGGTGTTGCTGAAGAGGTTAGACTATGGATTTAATGGCTATCAGGTGCCTCCAACACCACGCGCTGCCAGATCAGCAAGGGTAATCCCAGACTTGATGCCTAATTGAATACCATTAGTTTTTTTTTTTGTTTTTTTTTTTTTCTGATTTGTGGTTCTGAAGAACTTCCTCTATTTATACTTGTTTTCATTGTCATTTGTTTTAGAGGAGGTGTGAATTTAGGAGGAAAGATTATGTCCAGAAGATGTGTGCATTTGACTTATTGGCTACTGTAGCTGGCAAGTTACTGCTGGACGGGGGATGCTCTCCAAAATCCGTGGATACATCCTCTGATAAGGAGCAAAATGAAGTTGTGGAAAGTTCTGATAGAAAAGGAAAAAACGATAAAAATAAGCCTTTGGAAGAAAAATCTTATGAACAAGATAGCTGTGAAAGAAATTTTCTATTTACTGAGATTGTCTCACAAGCCCCTAATTCAAATTTTCATGCAAATAAACCTGCACGTGGCCAGAACGATGCATGTTCAAGGCCTGCATCTGTAATAACTTCTGAGAGCTCAGAAAAGTTTGGTTCTGCGGAACCAATGTTCAATAATGATTGCAAGCTTCGACTTGGAATTTTTCCTCATCCTGTAGATGTGGAGTCTTCTGTTTGTAGATTAGAGGGTGAAACTAAGAAACAGATAAAAATTGAGGCCCCGAATAATAGGAATTTGGCAATTAATAATCGAGCTGATACATGTAATGTGGGTCGTTCAGAGGCTTGGGACGGGAAACCTTCTTCTTTCGTTAATTCAGCTGATCGTCAAAAGTTTCCCTTTTGTGGAGACCAAATTCTTTGTGGTTCTTTCCCCGTTAAGCAGGATGTTGGAAAGTTAGTTACTAGAGATGATGACGAAAAGTATTCTGGGTGCACAAAACCAAGCACCACAAATAAGGCCTTTAGGCCACCACATGTTGGAGATTGCAGAACTAGGAAGTTGTTGCCGTCTAAGTATTGGAAACCAACTCCAAATTCGAAGGATAAGGAACCTTATGATCCTCGTGAGTTGTTATTGATTGTTTTAGTTTACATTGTCACTTTTGGAGTGATAAGGTCAAGCAATTTGTATGGCATAATCATTTTGATTTTATCTTGTCTTCAGATGCAGAAAGATGCAATTACCTCAATAGGAATAACAGCTACAAGCGCAAGAGATCTCAAAGAGATTATCCTTTCAAAAAAAGGAAGTTTTTTGACTGCAGCTCTGTGTCTAATTCTGATGAAGGAATTAGTAGCGATGGAATAAGTAGTGTGCCTGAGAATGGCTATGGTGGCGGTGCACTAGGTTCTGGTCCATCCCTAACAAGAGGTTAATTCTCATCAGCATGCACTAAACACTTGTACAATCAACATGTATGTGTCTTGAATTTTGCTCGGAGGTGATTGACTTCAGCTTAGTTAATTTGACACCAAATGCAGTGCCAACGACTCCAACTTCTTTACGTGGTGAACGTGCATCCTTCCAGTCCAGGAATTCCCATGGTATGAGAGCAATTCATGGAGTAAATCATTTTTACTCTTATGACTTTGACTTGAAAAATGTCTGACATTCAAAGAGGTTCTCATTTTGAGATATTTTTCCTTTTACTCAGTAAAGCTCGAGATCAAGTCTTTTATGGTTCCGGAGCTATTTATTGAGGTTCCAGAATCTGCAACTGTTGGTTCTCTTAAGGTATTTGAATATCAGTTCTGGGTGTTCCATAGAAATTTTGACTTTTCGATTCTGATTGTAGTTTATAGAAATATTATTGTGCGACTATTGAGTATGATTCTCTGGATTGATGATGTGGCATATCTTACTTTCTATCAAACCCTGTTTTAGCTATAGAAGTGATGTGCAAATGAGGAGGTTTTGCCTGGAAGTCCATGAGATCAACTTCATGTGCTACCAAGACTTGCTTAGTGCTCTTAAATTTGAACTTTGACGTTCTGAATCTATTACCACTACAATCAGTTCTCTTCATCACAATTAATATAGTTCACATTCACACAGTTTCAGTAATATAACACATTATTACCTACTTTGATGCAGAGGACAGTTATGGAAGCAGTGACAGCAATACTTGGTGGTGGACTGAGTGTTGGTGTACTTCTTCAGGGAAAGAAGATTAGAGACGATAACAAAACATTGTTACAGACTGGGATTTCTCATGATAACAAGAAGTTGGATTCTCTGGGTTTTACCCTCGAGCCCACCCCTACTCAACCTCCTTTATGTCTAGAAGATTGTAGTTTTGAACTTCCTTGTGATACTCCACAACCACTAGCAAGGTATTGTCGTTGTCCCACACAAGCATTTACAGTCCTTGGCTGTCAAATAATTGTTTGATTTTCCATCTGATAAAGTTGGACACATGCATACCTCTTCTTTCTGGTCTGACAACATTTTAACTACTTATTTTCACAACTGTTTCATATATTTTCCAATAGATCATCAAGTTCTCCTGAGGTATAAAAAATAGCCACTTCAGTCTTGTCTCGCTGCTGATAGTGTATTATGCTTTTCCAGCAGGTGTCCACCAACACCCAATGTAGGTCAAATTTCTCATCCGCAGGGTAATTTGGATACACTGTCAAATCCTGCAGGAACTAATATATGCAATTTCTTTGAAAGTGATCGTGATTCAGCTCCTTTCCCTCCAACAGACTCAAAAGCACTGGTTTCTGTCCCCCCCATGAAAGCGGAGGCACTGAATATGGTTCCCATGAGGAAATCTAAGCAATCTGAGTCAGCACAGCGCCGAATCCGTAGACCGTTCACTGTTTCTGAAGTGGAAGCACTGGTTCAGGCAGTTGAGAAGCTTGGAACAGGAAGGTAAACCTTACTGTGGAGTTATGCAAAAAGCTATGCACACGCACGTGTGATGACCTAACTATAGAATTATGAGAAAAAAAAATTATGATTATTTTTTCAACAAACAAATTACTTCCTGAGAGTTTTGACAAAAGTTGTGCGATTCAAGATTCCTTTCTTGATTCTATATTCACAAGTTATATTCTCTGTCAAATTTTCTTTCTTTTCTTTTGATCTCCATAGTTTCTCTTCTTCACTTACTTTTGTTCTGCAGATGGCGTGATGTAAAGTTGAGAGCTTTTGATAATGCAAAACATAGAACTTATGTGGATTTGAAGGTAAGAAAATGTTTCCACTCTTCTAACATATAAATTGCAACCTTATTATTATCTAGAGGCCAAAAATAAATTTTTCGAAACTCAAGTCACTCTTTCCTTGTTTTCTTCCATTAAATTTTGTGTCGTCTTCAATCAAAATTGGTGGTTTAATAGTTTGCTGACTGTCATATTTTAGAACCTTCAAGGGGTCTTGGTTGAAAAGAAAAAGACGCAGCACAAGTTTTTCCTTATGATCCTTTCTCAGATAGGTCTTGTAACATGACTCTTTTTCAGGACAAGTGGAAAACATTGGTGCACACAGCAAGAATCTCTCCTCAGCAAAGACGAGGAGAGCCTGTGCCTCAGGAGCTCCTTGATAGAGTCTTGACAGCCCATGCTTTCTGGTCCCAACAGCAAGTCAAGCAACAGCTCAAATCTCAATCCGAGACTTGCCTTCTCTGAATGATTCACTGTAGAGAACTGGCAGCATTGTTACCGTAGAAGGAACACTACGCATTCTTAGAGCGCGATATTCTGATTATTTTTTTGTGATTAAAAATACTTATTATTTTAAAAAAATGTTGTGTCAAAGAAGTACAGTAGTTTATGTAATAGTTTTGACTTGCAGTGATTTGTTTCCTGCGAGGAGGGATGGCAGTTTGTAGATTGTTGACAGAATAAGTGTTTTGCTGGTAGGAATTTTTTCAAGGAGACACTGGCATTTTCTCGATGTCAAGTTCCTTTACAAAATTTATGTGTTTCTTTATACGCGTTGGGGGGAGTTCATTTGTTTATAAATTTTGTAGCATGAAGTCTATTTCATTCATTTATTTTTGAAAACGTTCAATTTGTTTTATTGGATTTGGACTCATGAGACACGTCATCCAACTCGACCATCTAGCTAGTTTCTATGTAAATCCGATAAACCTATGATCGCATGATCACGTCTTATCCTTTTTGAGAATCATAGCATTTCGTAGTGGTTGTGTCTGATACAAAATTAGAGTGGATAGTACGAAAGTGAATAGTTTTTTTTTAGGCTAAATGAAAAAGATAATTGCAAATAGCATTTTTCTGAATGAAAAGCTTATAAACCTAGTACTATATTTTCTAATTTTAGACATAATCTTGAGTATGATCCAATTTGATGTACATAATGTAGCCTATATGCATCGTGTCCTTGAACCAAAATTATTAATACCATTTGCATTTTCCTTCTAAATCTATTATAAGGAGGCATAGACGCATAGTTGTGAGCAGCCAACCAACCTCCCTCGTGCTTCTGCTCCCATGGAAGGGTAACCTGCAAGCATCCTTATGCACTAAAACCGCAATCTTTACAGGCCACGTAGACAACTAATGGCCTACTTTAGTTACCCAAGGATGGATAAATTACTATTTACTTGTATTGGGTCAGGAACCCATCTAGCAGCATTAGGACTTTGTGGTCTTCATTGGGCATATAGAGGAGCCTTGAGGTTAATCGATAGAAAATTAATATACTTCGGGGGCTAGAAATGCGATCGTGGGACGAAGCCACATAGTTGGATGAATATTGTAAGATGTCGATATTTGAGAATGAGTGTGCTCTGCAGGAACTTTTTATTAGTCTTGTATTAACAGATCCACTTAGGCTAGGCACTGATGAAGGGCATGACAGCAAGCATTAAGATCCCTCCCTCCCTTGATTTTATCAGCTAGAAATGCGATTGTGGGACGAAGCCACGTAGTTGGATGAATATTGTAAGATGTCAATATTTGAGAACGAGTGTGCTCTGCAGGAACTTTTTTTTAGTCTTGTATTAACAGATCCACTTAGGCTAGGCACTGATGAAGGGCATGACAGCAAGCATTAAGCTAAAATGCCTGTAGAGAGTGACAAACACAAGAATTGCACTGTTGGGGGGGGGCATGTGATTGACCCTGAGCTCCTTTCCAGCAAGTATGATTCTAGAGGATCGTATACTGTGCATGAGAAGCTAGATGTGTATTGTGAATAGGCGAGTGCTTTGGCACCAAGTGCAGCGCAGAGATTCATTCAGGCGTTTACACGCTAGTTAAGCTTTGTGGGCGAAATAAATATGTCGTGTCTAGAGTCGAGATGAAAATTATCGGATCCGTTCGGCTACTGCCCACAGGTGCGAAAGATTGTCTCGATGTGAGACTCGGAGAGTTGGTCCATGTCACTAAGACGTGACTGCCCAAGGGATGTGTCTTGAACTTGATCGGGAAGATAGGTCTCAATCTTCTCGACAATGGAATTGTTAATGGGACATACGATGCCTCATTCAGAAAGATTTAGGAAGGCACTATACCATTACTCTTCACTTTTCGATATGCTGGACTGGATAATTCCACGGGAATATCAAGAAAGGTTGTTGTTTTAGAGAAGAATTCGGGAGGGGATGTAATGAATGCCATAGCATGTGAAGGACCCAAAAAGATCGTACAACCTGAAACATAAAAGAAATGGCAGGTCCGGAATCAGAGGGCCGGTTTTAGGCAGCTCTCACTAAACCAGTATATTGTGAAAGATGTAAAGGCGAAGTTGAGAACAGGTTACAACGATGATTTTTCTGCTAGATGGGGGTAGCAATGGACGCTGCAAGGATGGAAAGGACGTGTAACTTATGCTCTCTCATGTTGCCTGTGGTGATATGTCCAGCCTCAATTATCGAAACTCTCTTAATAAGGAAGACTTTCCATGCAAGAAGAAAACTTGAATTGAAACTCTCTTACTTAACGAGGAAGGCTTCTCCATTATGCTACAAAATAATTTATTTCTCATACTCATTTTTAATCATACGTTCATAATAAAATATTTTGCACGTAAACTCAAAACATTTCTCTAGTTTTTAATCACATTTTTCAAAAAAAAAATCATATTCAAAACATCGTTTTCACACAATAATGACCATCAAACAAGGGTTTAAATGTGACTACTTTAAATTTGTTTAGTTGAATTATCAATTCCCCTTTGAAGTTACAATGATCAACTTTATTTTCTCAAAAAACGAGGATTTATACAATCGTGTTACATTCTGCTTAGAAAAAAATTTAATAATAAATAAATAAAGAATTTGGCATCGTTCCGTTTTTTTAGGGGGTTGGTTTGTCTTGAGCAGACGGGTAAACTAGCAGGTAAAATGAGCCAACTGCAACATTTTCTGAGTGATTTTAGGGGTGGGTTGGTCTAGAAGCTTACCTTGCCCACCCCTAGATCACCCTTCTCTTCTAGCACTGGTTCTGCCATAGATCTTATCACGACTTGATCTCCAACTTATTTTCTTGGCATTGCGGTTCCTAGCCTATCTTTTTTGTTGCAGTGTCAATTTTCAATTTATGTTTTCCATCATTTTGGACATTAAACAAGCATGTGCAATGACTCTACTACTGAACTGATAGAATGGGGGACTGCAATGCCGTTAAAATTGTGTTATGGACCAAGTTGAGACAAGACCAATAGGTTAGGGACCTCCCTTTTCTTTCTCTAAAGTTAAGCTAGTGCAAAAATTGGTTTAAGAAAGCAACATAGAACTCGTCTATAAAGTCAAGTTTAACAATATAGAACACGAGAAAAAATTACTAAAATGTCAATGAAGATAGCAGTAGTATTACACGTAAACGTCTCAGCTTTGCACGTGTTTGTGTGGAGATTAATGCTTTGGAGGAGCTAGTAGATGATTTTGATTTTTGTTGTGCGAATGGGGATTGGATAACTATTCGTACTGAGTTTGAATGGGTCCCCATTAAATGTCGAGAATGAGGGGTATTTGGTCACTCTTGCTCGTCTTTGACTAAGCCTTGCGATAGTAAGCATCAGGAAAAGCCTGCTAAGGTTTAGGTTGCTAAGGATAAGGCTGGCCCGAGCGGTGTAGCAAATGAGAAACCACCTATCGATGATGATTGGACCCTTATCTCACGTATAAAGAAGTCTAAAGGTAGTGCTGTTGATACTGGTATTGTTGTTCCTAGTAAAGAAGACGTTTTGGCTGATAATTCAAATGAGGTTCAAGGAGAGGTCGATCATAAATCTTTGCATAGTGATTTTAATAAGCAGCGGGTGGTCTTCAAGGTGGCTCATGGATCCTCATATAGTGATCTTGATAAACAGCTGGATGTCTCAAATTTTGGTGTAGACCATACGTTAGATTTACAACTAGTGCCTAATGAGAATACTGAATTAGGGGAAGAAGGAGAAGTGACTCCATCTCCACTTGCATTTATGAATGATAATGATAGTGATTCTTCTGCTCGTCATTCTAACACATTGGCAACAAAAGCTATAGATTCACTTCAAAAGAAGAAGAAGAATGGGTCGGGGGACAAGCAAAAGAAGGGTAGGAAGCATCACTCCCCTAGGGTGGGCAAATGGCGATAGGCATTTTAAGGTTGTGGTTATCTCCTTGATTTTAATTATGTTTTTTGGATGCTGGAATGTTAGAGGGTTAAATGACCTCCTTAAGCAATCTGAAGTAAGGAGGCTCATATCTTCACATAAGCTTTCTCTGTGTGGGTTGGTGGAAACTAAAGTTAAGGAGAAGAATCAAAGCAAAAGCCATCTTCCAGTCATGGAATGTCATTACCAATTATAATTGTTCTCCGCTTGGTAGAATTTAGGTATGTTGGAATCTAAATGATGTGGATATTTTGCTTGTAGGTTGCTCAGCACAAGCTATCCATGTATGTGTTAATGCATGTAATGGTAAATGGAGATGTATAGTGTCAGTGGTATATGGGGATAATAACCCAGTTAACTGTGTTGATCTATGGGCTGATTTTGTAGCTAGGCATGGAGGGTTTGCACACTTGCCATGGATGGTCATGGGGGATTTCAATTCTGTTATCTCCCTTTCAGAAGTGAAAGGTGGTTCTTCTTCTTGGCTTGCATGGCAGGATGATCTTTGGAACTGTATGACAACAGTAGGCTTGGATGATTTGAAGTTTGATGGTT